>JAAAKG020073963.1:0-17154 GCA_010014905.2 Druon quercuslanigerum
TAAATTTGTAACATTTTTATTAATAATTTAATATAAATAAAAATAAATAATAAATAATAATATTTTAATTTAAAAATTTTCTTTTAATCGGAAGCGGAAAGTTTTTCAATCTAAAGATTTTTCTTTAATTGGAATGAAGGAAATTTTGTTATTCAATTTGCTTTTGCCCAAAATGCTGCATTATATTTAACTTTAAAATGCATAAAATTCATTTTGTGTTTCTAGAGAATTTTATAATTCACGAAAATATGTTTTTTTTGCAGATTCCGTTTTACGATGGCTCCAATAGTTTGCTTGCCAGGCCATTCGGCAGGCGAGAACTCCCAGTCGTATTCTCGTCGGCGACATCAAAATCAGGATGGAAGTATCAACAAACGACAGAGTGCGATATTGAAAAGATGGCCCTGGGCGACTTTTCCAAACTCCGAAACATCTCCGCATCCCTCGAGTTCACCTTCAAACCGGACTTCAACCTCGAACCCGGCTTCAACTTCAAATCCAACTTCTCCGATCGATTCTTCTGTGCCAATCGATTTAAGCATCGGCGCTTCAATGAGAATGCAATCGATGCAAAACGAACAGTGGAAAAAGTTCTTGCGACACGAGCGTAAGAGAACAAATTATTCATCTCTCTTCCCCTACCACTCCTACACTTCTCCCTCCTCACTTCACCATTCCTTCCCCAATTTCTTCCTCCTCTACTTCCTCCTCTCCTCGCTTGCTCAGCTACGACTCCCATTCCTCTACTTCCCCTCCTCTTATTTCCCTACTTCCCCTCTCATTATTTCACCTACTGACCTTTCCCAACCTTCATCTCACTTCATCTCCCTTACTGACCCTCATTTCTAATCATTTCCCTCACTTCTCGAACTAACAGTCACTTCTCATACTTCCCCTATTATCATTACCTCTCACTTCACCTCATTTACCCTCGCGCCCACTATTTCTCCCCTTCTAACTATTCCCTCTGATCTCTTCCTCTACTTCCTCTCTTCTCACTTCCACTTTTTACATCATCCCTCATTCCCCTATTTCCCTTACCCAATTTCCCCTAATTTATTCTCCACTCATTTCTCCTACGCTCATTTCATCACACTTTCTTAAGTTTTCCTCCCCTAGTTTCCCCTTTTTTCACTCCCCTAATTTCCCCTTACTTCCGATCTTTGAAAAAAGTAGGACTGAACGGACACCGCCCGAAACTGCCTCTTCACATATTCCTTTTTTCCTCACATGATCGCTCTTCCTCTTTTGTTAATACCCCCCATTTCCCCTAGATCCTCTCCCTTCAGTGTCACTACTTCACCAACCTACACTCTTCTAATTTTCCTTAAGTTGTCTTATTACACCTTGCCCTATTTTCCCTAAATTCCCCAACTTTTTTTTTCTAATTTCACCTAATCCCACTTTAATTTCCCCTAATCATTCGTCACTTTTCCTCCGCTCATTTCCCCTTGATTCCTCAATGTTTCCTCCTCTCATTTCCCCGTATTTCACGCCCCTCATTTCCTCTCAGTTACCATCATCAGAAAGAAGTAAGACAGATGGACGGACCCCAACCGTAAATCCCGTCCCTCATCTTCCCTCACTTCCCCTATTCCCTTCACTTACCATCTTTTCCCTCATTTCCCCTACTTTCCCTCTCAGAATTTCAGTCACTTCCCCTCCCCTCCCCTCCTATAATTTGCGCTCACTTCCTCTCCTTGTAAAAAGTATTATGGTTGACAATTTGACTTTTTGATTAAAATTTTATTTTTTAATTTTTTTGTTTTTTATAGAAAACAAGAAGATTAGTCTTTTTTGGTTATTGAACTGTTTTTGACTTAAAATTAAAATATTTTTTGGTCGAAACATTAGCTATTACATTTTTGGTTGAAAATTCAAAGTTTTATACTGAAAATTCCTTTTTTTAATTTAAAAACTCTTTTTGTAACAAAAAATGTAACTGTTTGGTAATTACCTTTTTTTTGATAATTTAACGGCTTTGTAGAATTCTTATCTTATTGGATATAAAATTCAACAATTTGATATAAAATTCAATTTTTTCTAGAAGATTCGTTTTTTAAAATTTTGTATTAACTTTTGTTAATGAACATTTTTGTTGTTTTTATGGTTAAAGTTTGTTTAGTTCCAAATTAACTTTTTTGGTTGAAGATTCAATTATTTTCCAGAAAATTTAACTATTCTTTTTAAAGTTTCATATTTTTTATTGAATAATCAATTCATTGCTTGAAAGTTCAACTTCTTAGTTGAATTTTTTTGTTTTAAACGAATTTGTTGAACTCAAAATGAATTTATTCTATTTTTAGCTGAAAATTTATTTTTTAGTTTGAAGGTTAAATCTTTGGTTTCCAAATTTAGTTATTGTGTTGAAATTTTTTTCTGTTTTAAATATGATAATTAGTTTTTTTATCTTAAAATGTACTTTTTTCATTTTTTGTTAAAAATTAGTGTTTTAGTGAAAAATTAGTCTATATTGGAATAAAACTAATCTTTTTGTTTGCAGTTTCCTTTTTTTTGTTAAAACTGCCACTGTTTAGTTGAAAATTAACTTTTTTGTTAAAAATTCATGTTTTTGGGTTAAAAATTCATGTTTTTGGGTTAAAAATTCATATTTTTGGGTTAAAAATACAACAGATCTACAAAAATTCATCTTTTAAATTAAAACATCGAAAATTTTCATGATATTTTTCTTCTGTCTTGACTCCAAAATCTTTATTTTTTTAAAGTTCGTCTTTTTAATTAGAAAATGTGGATTCTGGATTGAAAGTTGAACTACATTGTTAAAAATGCTTTTTTTGATAGAAAATTCATAATTTTAATAAAAAATCGTTGCTTTTCTTGAATATCAACTATTGAATTTTCGTTCAAAATTAATCTTTTTTTTGAAGTTTCTACTTTTTTTGGTTAAAGTATAATTTTTGTTCTTGAAATTTTGATCATTATTTGGTTGCAAATTAATCTTTTTAGGTTGAAAATTTAATAATTTGGTTAAAAAAATCTATAACTTAGTCAAATCTGATTCGATTCTAATAAAAAAAGCTCATTACGAACGGAATTAAATTAAATTTTTTTTTTCAATTCGTCTTTTTGGTCGAAATTTCAACTTTTTTGTAGAAAATCCGTTTTACAAATTTCTTTTCTTAGTAGAAAATTCATATTTTTAATTGAAAATTCATCAATTTGGTTAAAAAACAACGATTTTGTTAGAAATTAAATTTTTTTACTGAGAATTATCAGCAAAAAATTATTCGATATAAAAAATCAGATTTTGGAGACTCATGAGAAATTTGACACATGAAACTTTTTCCTGCCATGTTTCGTAAAAATTATTTTTTCATTCTAGAAAAAAAGGTACCCAGAAAAATGTATTTTTTGTCCTCGAAAACCTGGAAAAATCCTAGAATTTCGGAAGAAAACATTATTTCAATTTTTTCGATTTCACTAATTTTTTTTTCTTTTCTATAATTTCAGTTTTGCTCGACGTCTGGCACCGGACATTGGCTCTCGAAAGAAGCAACGAGATTCTGCAAAAAAAACTCGATGCCCTTCGAGAGGAAACCAACAATTATCTTGCCTCATTGAGGCGCAACCAGGAAAATAAGAACATCAAAGTTGAAGATCTTTCCTCGGGCGAAAACAATGTCGTTTCGTCCTCGACGGAAATCAGTTCCAGCTCGCCCTCGCCTTCGCCTTCGTTCCCGAAAGTAAAAATCGAATCCGATTCAAACTTTGTATCCTCAACCACTGAAGTTGACACCCGAGAAGACACCGACTGCTAAACTCGTTTCTACGAAAACACAAAAAAAAAAAATGAAAAAAGAGATTAAGATTTTCTATACTTTGTCATAAGACTTTTCTCAGGGTATTAAATTTTCTCACAGAATGAAAAATATGTTGAATGTTCATAATCCATATTACTTCTCATCCCGAATAAACTAAATAAAACCACCATTTTACCGAGCCTGGTACTACCGTGTACTCTCAACTCCCGATATAAGAGCTTTCGGTGTAGGATCAAGGTCACAACAAGCCATGCCCGAGACCGGCCTTGTATCGGGAGTTGAGTGTTAAAACAAGGACAATTTTACTTAAAACAATTATTCATTAACAGTGAAATAACCGAGTGTTTACATACTTAGAATTATAAGCGAATTTTTTTAAAGGTACTTTTGTTGAAGATTCGTTTGTTTTTTTTTTGTAAAGTAATCTTTTGTCTGAAATTTTAATTGTTCTACTTCTTCTTTAAAATTGATCTTTCTTAGTAAAAAAAAAATCAAGTATTTGGTTGAAAACTCGTCTTTTTGCTTGTTTTTTTTGGTTTCATTCAACAGTTTTTTATTTAAAATAAAAATCTTTATGTTCAAATATAAACTCTTGCATTTATTGTTAGGATTCGTCATTTTAATTAAAGATATAAATTTTTAAATAAAAATGACAAATTTTAACAAAAAATGCAATTGTTTATATTTCAAAAGAAAGATTTTTATTTTAAATAAAAAACTGAATTTTTAAAAATTAACTTTCTTGCTTTAAAATTCATCTTTCTGATCGAAAATTCAATTATTTGAGTCAAAAATTAAATTTATTCCGAAATTTATCTTTTTCTTTAAAATTTAAGAATTCCAGTTCAAGATATAACATTTTAGATGAAAATTTTTTAGTTTGCATCAAAATATTGTTATATTTTTAATTATAGAGATGAACTTTTGAAAAAATGACGAGTTTTAACAAAAAATTCAATAGTTTATATTTCAACAGAAAGATTTTTATTTTAAATAAAAAACTGAATTTTTTAAATTTAACCTTCTCGGTTAAAAATTCATCCTTCTGATTGAAAATTTATTTATTCTAGTTGAAGATTAATTTTATTTAAAAATTTATCCTTTTATTTAAAATTTAACAATAATTTTGTTCCAAACGAAAGAATTCTCAACAAAAATGAGAAATCTTGAACTGGAATTGTTAAATTTTAAATAAAAGGATAAATTTTTGAATAAAATTAATCTTTAACTAGAATAATTGAATTTTCAATCAGAAAGATGAATTTACGACCAATAAGGTTAATTTAAAAAAATTTAATAGTTAAATTTTTCCTTCCAAAAATGTACTCTTATCCACAGACATGAATTTTTTTAACTAAAATTATGAAATACTTAAGTTGCATAGTGAAAATTTCAAAATTTACTCTTCCTTTTGCTTAAATATTCATCTTTCAAATTTACTTAGTTTGTTGAAAATTCGCTTCTTTGATTATTTGTAAACTAATTTTTTTAATTACAAATTTAACTATTACTTTTTTGGTATATAATTGATCTTTTTAGTAGAAAATTTTACTATTTGCTTGAAAATTAAACTGTTTAGTAGAAAATCCATCTTTATTCTTGAAAATTTAACTGAGAGATTTTTCAATAAAACAAAAAAATTTTCAACTAAAAACGATCAATCGTCAACCAAAAATTGTACACTAACAGTTTCAGTTTTAAAAATATGATTTTTATTAAAGAAAACATCTAATTTAAAAAAAAAATTAAAATTTTCAACCAAATTGTTGAATTTTCAACTTAAATGATAAATATTCTACAGAAATAGTTCGATTTTAAACCAGAAAGATGAATTTTCAACTTAAAATTATTTATTTTTTGCTAATTCATCTTTTTGGTTTAAAGTTCAACTGTTCAAGATTGGTCATATTAGTAGCAAATTCATCAGTTTGATTTAATAGCTAATTTTTTTTTGAAACATTTTTTTTATTTGAAAATTAGTTTTTAAAATGAAAATTGAAATCATCCTTTTGTGGTTAAAAATTTATCTTATTTAGTTTAAATATCAACAAAATTTTTTAATTGATTGTTTTGCTTGAAATTTCCACTGCATGAATTTTCAACAAAGTATGTGAAATTTCAAGCAGCTGAAAATGATTCTTCAAACAAATTTTGAAATTTTAAAGTTAAAAGCATCCTTTTTCAACCCAAAACGCAATACAATTTAATTTACTGTTTTAAAAAATTATTTTAATTAAACTAATAAATTTTCCACTAAAAAGATGATTTATCAACAAAATACAAGACTTTTAAACTAAAAAAGGCAAATTGTGAACAAAAAATTAAATAATTAATTTAATTAATATTCAAGGTTAAGTCCAGACTTTCGTTTTCAGGTAGTCTTTAAAAAAGTTAGAAAGATTAATTTAAATGCGAGAAAAAATATTTCATTTTTTTAATCAAAAAAGATCTTAATTTAAATTTAGCTCTAAGTTATTTATTACATTCTTAACTGATCACTGTAACTGTCTACTAACAACAATTCAATACCTCTATAAACATTACAACTATTACGTGCTCCGTCGATTGATAAATGAAATTATATAAATAAAAAACTTTCCTGACCCTTTTTTTCTTTTTTGCAGAGTGGGCTTTGTAATCAAAAAGATTTATATCAATTTGATGATTGGACTTTACACAGGATCTCATTTAACATTCTTTAATTTTAATAAATATTTTTCAAGAAAAGATAAATTAGCAACAAAATACATTTATTGAAAATTGATCTTTTTTAGTTAAAAATTCAAGATTAAAAGAATTTTGTTTTCATAGAACTTAATGTTTTTGGTTCAAATTTAAATATTTCACTTAAATATTCATTAGTTTGGCTCAAAAATTAATTATTAAAATTTTTTTTATTTTTCTTTAATGCGTATTTTTAGATCAAAGTAATCTCCGTAGATGAAAATTGTTTTCTTATCAAATTAAAAATTTATTCAATTCTTGGTTAAAAATTTTATTTTTTTTATTGAAAGTTCATCTTTTTTGTTAAAAATGCATCTTTTTGGTTCGAAATTCAACTGTTCCAGCTAAAGATTCATAATTTTAGGTAAAAATTTATCAGTTTCATAGGCATTTGTTTATATTCTTTTTTTGTTTGTTTATAAATTAATTTGTTGAACTAAATATTTTAACCTTCCTTTTTTGGTTCAAAAATTTATCTTTCGCCTTTTTTAAAAAATTATTTATATGAATTCATAATTAAAAAAACAAATTCGATAGAAATAATCTTTAGTTGAAAATTCATGAATTTATCCAATAATTTGACATTTTGCAAGAAATTTATCGTTTTGGTTAATTAGCTATTAATTTAAAGATTTAGCTAAAAAAATCAATTTTCAACTAAAATAATAAAATTTTAACTAAAAGTATGAACATTTAACTGAAATAGTTGAATTTTAAACCAAAAAGATAAATTTTCAACCAAAATAATTATTTCTATCAATACATTTTTTTTAAATCTTGCATTTATACAAATGAATTTTGAAACAGAAAGTAAGATAAATTTTCAGTTAAACTAATTAATTTTTCACTAAACAAAAAACAACAAATTTTTAACAAGATAATAAAAATTTTCAATCGAACTGATACCTCATCAGTTCTATCAGGCGGGACAAATTTTTAAATAAATCGATGAATTTAAATGAATTTTTAAAAAAGAAGAAAGATAAATTTTCGAACCAAAAAAATAAGGTTAAAATAATTAGTTCAACAAATTAATTTTTAACTAAACAAAAAAAGAATAATTAGAAAAAAATGTCTATGAAACTGATGAATGTTCAACTAAAATTATGAATCTTTAACTGGAATAGTTGAATTTCGAACCAAAAAGGTGCATTTTTAAACAAAAAAATGAATTTTCAATAAAAAAGAAATTTTTTCAACTAAGAATTAAATAGATAAATTTTTAATTTGATAAAAAAACAATTTTCATCTACGGAGATTACTTTTAAATAAAAATTCGCATTAAAAAAATTTAAAAAAATTTAATAATTAAATTTTCAGCCAAACTAATGAATAATTAACTGAAATAGTTAAAATTCGAACCGAAAAGATTTAGTTCTAGGAAAACAAAATTCTTTTAATCATACATTTTTAACTAAAAAAGATAAATTTTCAATGAATGCATTTTGTTGCTAATTTATCTTTTCTTGAAAAATATTTATTAAAATTAAAGAATTTTAAATGAGATCCTGTGTAACGTCCAATAATCAAATTGATATAAATCTTTTTGATTACAAAGTCAACTCTCCAGAAAAGAAAAAAAGTGTCAGGATTGTTTTTTATTTATAAAATTTTACTTATCAATCGACGGAGCGCGTAATAGTTCTAATGTTTATAGAGGTATTGAATGGTTGTTAGTGGATAGTTAGAGTGGTCAGTTAATAATGTAATAAATAACTTAAAGATAAATTTAAATTAATACGTTCTTCGATTAAAAAGTGAAACATTTTTTTACACAATTAAACTAATCTTTCTAACTATTTTAAAGACTAACTGAAAACGAAAGTCTGGACTTAATATGGAATATTAATTAAATTAATTATTCAATTTTTTGTTGATAATTTTCCTTTTTTTAGTTTAAAATTCTTGTATTTTGTTGATAATGCATCTTTTCAGTGGAAAATTTATCAGTTTAATTGAAATAATTTTTTTAAACAGTAAATTTAATTGTATTGCGTTTTGGGATGAAAATTGATGTTTTTAGTTTAAAATTTAAAAATTTGTTCGATGAGTTATTCTCTGCTGCTTTAAAATTAACATACTTTGTTGAAAATTCATGCAGTGGAATTTTCAAACAAAACGATAAATTGAAACATTTGATTGATATTTAAAGTAAAAAAGTTAAATTTTTAACCAAAAAAGGATTATTTCAATTTTCATTTGAAAAATTAATTTCCAAATAAAAAAAAAATGTTTCAACAAAATAATTGGACATTAAATCAAATTGATGAATTTGCTACTAAAATGATCAATCTTGAACATTTGAATTTTGAACCAAAAAGATGGATTAGCTGAAAATAAATAATTTTGAGTTGAAAATTCATTTTTTTGGTTCAAAATTGAACTGTTTGTGTAGAATATTTACGATTTCAGTTGAAAATTCAACACTTTGTTTGAAAATTTTAATTTTTTTTGAAAATTAGATGTTTTCTTTAATAAAAATCATATTTTTTAAAAACTAAAACTGTGCGTGTACAATTTTTTGTTGACAATTGACCGTTTTTGGTTGAAAATAACTGTTTCATTGAAAAATCATTCATTTGAATTTTCAAGAAAATAGATTGATTTTCGCCTAAATAGTTTAATTTGCAAACAAAAAGTAAATCTTTCAACTAAAAAGATAAATTATAAACCAAAAAAGGAATAGTTCAATTTTTAATTAAAAAAATTATTTTGCATATATGCAAAGAAGCGAATTTTCAACAAACTAATTTAATTTGCAAGATGAATATTTAACCAAAAGCAAAATTAAATTTTGAAAATTTCACTATGCCACTTTAGCATTTTATAACTTTAGTTAAAAATTCATGTCTGTGGATGAAAATAAATTTTTGGAAGGAAAAATTTAACTATTAAATTTTTTTAAATTAACCTTATTACTTGTAAATTCATCTTTGTGATTGAAAATTCAATTATTCTAGTTAAAGATTAATTTTATTCAAAAATTTATCCTTTTATTTAAAATTTAACAATTCCAGTTCAACATTTATCATCTTAGTTGAAACTTCTTTAGACTGGATCAAAATTATTGTTAAATTTTAAATAAAAGGATAAATTTTTGAATAAAATTAATCTTTAACTCGAATAATTAAATTTTCAATCAGAAAGATGAATTTTAAACCAAGAAGGTTAATTTAAAAAATTCACTTCTTTATTTAAACTAAAAGTCTTTCTGTTGAAATATAAACTATTGCATTTTTTGTTAAAATTCGTCATTTTTCTTAACAAATGCATCTCTTTAATTAAAAATATAACAATATTTTGAACCAAACTAAAGAATTTTTAACGAAAATTATAAATCTTGAACTGGAATTCTTAAATTTTAAGTAAAAGTTTAAATTTTTGAATAAAATCAATCTATAACTCGAATAATTGAATTTTCAATCAAAAAGATGAATTTTAAACCAAAAAGGTTAATTTAAAAAATTCAGTTTTTTATTTTAAATAAAAAACTGTTGAATTAAACCAAAAAAAAAAACAAGCAAAAAGACGAGTTTTCAACCAAATACTTTATTTTTTTACTAAGAATGATCAATTTTAAACAAGAAGTTGTACAATTAAAATTTCAGAAAAAAATTACTACACAAAAAAAAACGAATCGTCAACAAAAGTACCTTTAAAAAATTCGCTAATAATTTTAGGTATGTCGACACTCGGTTACTGTACTGTTAATGAATAATTGTTTTAAGTGAAATTATCCTTGATATAACACTCAACTCCCGATACAAGGCCTGTCTCGGGCATGGCTTGTTTTGACCTTGATCCTGAACCGAGAGCTCTTATACCGGGAGTTGAGAGTAAACGTTAGTACCAGGCTCTGTAAAATTGTAGTTTTATTTAGCTTATTCGGGATGAGCAATTAAACCAATCTTTCTAACTTTTTTTAAGACTAACTGAAAACGAAAGTGTGGACTTAATCTGCAATATCATCAAGAACATTAATATCTAGATATAATTTTACTTTAAATTGTACTTTAAATTCTACTTTTACATTTACTTTAAATTATAAATTCATATTGCTAAAAATTTCATGTACATCTAATTTGCTTTAAGTGTGAAAATAGCCTATATCATATCATCGTTTCTTTTTAGTGCCAAAAATAAGCGATGTTATGATAGGCTATTTTCATACTCAAAGTAAATTAGATGTTACCTGAAATTTTTAGCAATAGGAATTTAAGATTTAAATTAGATCTTAAAGTACAATTTAAAGTATAATTTAAAGTAAAGTTATATCTAGATATTAATGTTCTCGATGATATTCCAGATTAAGTCCCGACTTTCGTTTTCAGTTAGTCTTTAAAGAGTTAGAAAGATTAGTTTAATTGTGTAAAAAAAGGTTTCATTTCTTTAATCAAACAATGTATTAATTTAAATTTATCTCTTAAGTTATTTATTACTTTGTTAACCGATCTCTGTAACTGTCCACCGAAAACCATGCATTACCTCTGTAAACTATTACACGCTCCGTATATTGATAAATAAAATTATATAAATAAAAAACATTCTTGACTCTTTTTTTCTTTTCTCTAGAGTTGACTTTTTAAACAAAAAGATTAGGCGTTTGCACCAATTTGATTATTGGACGTTAAATAGGATTTTTAATTTGGATTTAATTCTCATTTAAAATTCTATAACTTTAATGAATATTTTTCAAGAAAAGATAAATTAGCAACAAAATACATTCATTGAAAATTGATCTTTTTTAGTTAAAAATTCATGATTAAAAGAAATTTGTTTTCATAGAACTTAATCTTTTTGGTTCGAATTTTAACTAATTCAGTTAAATATTCATTAGTTTGGCTCAAAATTATTATATTTATTGTATGTAGTATTTTTATATCAAAGTAATCTCCGCATATGAAAATTGTTTTCTTTTCAAATTAAAAATTTATCTACTCAATTTTTGGTTGAAAAAATTTCTTTTTTTTGTTGAAAATTCATCTTTTTTGGTTGAAAATATTCAACTGTTCCAATTAAAGATTCATAATTTTAGTTGAAAATTTATCAGTTTCATAGACATTTTTTTTATTCTTTTTTTTGTTTAGTTAAAAATTAATTTTTTGAACTAAATATTTTAATTTTTCTTTTTTGGTTCGAAAATTTATCCTTCTTTTTTAAAAATTTATTTAAATTTATCAATTTATTTAAAAATGCGACTCGCCTGATAAAAATTAATCTTCTTAGTAGAAATTTCATCTTTTCAGTTGAAAATTCAACAATTTCACCTCATCAGTTCGATTAAAAATTTAATTTTTTTGTTAAAAATTTATCAGTTTCATAGACATTTTTTACATTCTTGTTTTGTTTAGTTAAAAATTAAATTGTTAAACTAAATATTTTGAACTGTCTTTTTTGGTTAGAAAGTTTATCTTTCTTCTTTTTTAAAAATTTATTTATATGAATTCATAATAAAAAAAACAAATTCGATAGAAATTAATATTTTTGATTGAAAATTGATCTTTTTTAGTTACATCTTTAAATATTAGGTTGAAAAATTGTCTTTTTTAGTTAAAAATTCAACTATTTCGATAAGAATTTATATTTTTAGTTGAAGATCCATGAATTTATTTAATAGTTTAACTTTTTGCTCTAAATGCATCGTTTTGGTTTAAAATTCAACTGTTTCAGTTAAATATTCATAATATTAGTTAAAATTTTATTATTTTAGTTGAAAATTCATAAATTTATTTAAAAATTCGACTCGCCTGATAGAAGTTAATCTTCTTCGTTGAAAATTCATGTTTTCAGTTTTCAGTTTTTAAACTAAAAAAGGCAAATTGTCAACAAAAAATTGAAGAATTAATGTCAGTTTAAAATATTTATTTTTAAACACATGAAACTAATTTAACAAAAATTAGTTACGTTTTTAAAAAAAGTTATGAATTTTCTTTTTTTTTTGGTTTAATATTTAATCGCGTTTCAGTAGAATACTTTAATTTTTTTATTTTATTTTATTGCTTTAGTTGAAAATTCAACAATTTATTTAAAAATTCGACTCACCTAATAGAAATGAATCTTCTTGGTTGAAAATTTACCTTACTTTCTGTTTTAAAATTTATTTGTATAAATGCCAAATTTGAAAAAAAATGTATTGATAGAAGTTAATTATTTTGGTTGAAAATTTATCTTTTTGGTTTAAAATTCAACTATTTAAGTTAAATATTCATAATTTTAGTTAAAATTTTATTATTTTAGTTAAAAATTGATGTTTTTAGCTAAAAATTTAAATTCATAGCTAATAATTAATATTGTTTAGTTAAAAATTAATCAATTTATTTAAAATTTCAACTCGCCTGATAAAAATTAATCTTCTTGGTTAAAAATTCATCTTTTCAGAAAAAAATTGAACCATTCCACCTAAACATTCACCATTGTGGTTGAAAATTTATCTTTTTGTTTTAAAATTTATCTATTTTGGTTGATTTATCATTTTATTCAAAATTTCCTTAATTTAGTTGAAATGTATTTTTTGTTTTAATTACAAATTTAACTATTCCAGTTTGAATCAAAAATTTATCTTTTTATTTAAAATATCATTTTAGTTGAAAATTTATCTATTATTATTAAACCAAAAATACGAATAGTTGAATGTTCTAATAAAATAGTTAAATTTTAAAGGAAAAAAATTAATATTTTACCAAAAACATTTTTTGTTTTGGTTTAAAATTTCCCAAGGATAATGAATTTATTTGGTTGAAAAATCTTTTTTATAGAAAATTAAAATATTCCACATAAATACTCGTCATTATATTTAAAAGGTTATTAGTTTAGTTGAAAACTAACTTTTTCAACTAGAAATTTAACTATTCCTTTTTTAAAGACTCATAATTTTAGTTACAAATTTATCCTTTTTAATTAAAACTTCAAACACTCGGTTGAAAACTTATCATTTTGATTGCAAATTGTATTATTTTTTTGAAAATTCTTCTTTTTTTGATTTAGTTAACAATTAGTTTGTTTAAATAAAAATTAAAATCTTCCTTTTTTTGTAAAAAATTTGTTTTTAGTTTAAAATGGGTATTTTTAGAGAAAATTAATCTCCGAGATTGAAAATTGATTTTTTTAAATTGAAAATTTATCTATTCAACGTTTGGTTGGAGATTTTTTTTTTGTTACAGATTGATGTATTTTGTTGAAACTTTGTCTTATTTGACCAAAAATCATTGCAAATGTTATTATTTTGTCGAAAATTCGTTTTTTTTTGTTAAGTTAAAAATAAATTTGTTTAACTAAAAATTTAAATCTTCCTTTTTTGAATGAAAATTCATCTTTTTGGTTTAAAAATGAACTATATCAATTAAATATTCATAAATAGTTAAAATTAAATTTTTTTGGTTGAAAATTGACGTTTTTTAGTTACAACTTTAAATAATGTATTGAAAAATTGTATTTTTTAGTTTAAAATTTAACTATTTCGATGAAAATTTATAAATTTATTGAAACCTTTTTTTCCCTAGAAATTAATCTTCTTGGTTGAAAATTTATATTTTTAGTTGATAATTCAACAATTTCATCGAATGAGTCATTTATTTAGTTGAAATTTTTTCTATTCTATATTTGAAATTTAAATTACTTCGTCAAAAATTATATTATTTTTTTCAAAATTTGTTTTTTGTTCTTTTGGTAGAAAATTCAACTGCTCTACTTAGTTCCCAAGCAAAAGAAGTTTATTGAGAGAAAAGACGTAACGTTCCTTAACTTTTATAACAGCAAAGGCATTGAAGAATGGAACACTTATATGAACAATACAAACATCATTTTTCTCATTATTAAAAAATTGCTTATAAAATTAAGCTAGTAGATATAATAATTTAAAATGTGGTACCTTGTTAAATTATTATACACAATTATTATTTAGAACTTTTCTATCGAAATGACGAGACAAGTTCTCAATTTAACGTTCGAACGAGGACTAAAATTTACTTGCAAAAGGTACACAAAGTTCTCACTCATTAAAGAAGAGTAGCGATTGAGAAGCATTCACATAGTTGGAACACAGTTAGAAGTGTGAAATTTTAATGTTCGCTCTTCTAACTCCACTTCATGATTGACTGAGGTTGGAATTCTAGGCTAAAGATCGGGAAACAGCAACAAATTGGGGCCTTGCCATCAAAGAGAAAATGGTGATAGATCCTTGGGTGAGAGACCTCTGGATGCACAATCAGCAGGGTTGCTTGATGATGAAACATGATGCCAAATTGCTGATGGTAGAGTGGTTTGGATTTCAGAAACTCTATTGGCTATGAAGGTCTTCTGTTTTGTAGGAGGTTCGTAAATCCAGGCTAGCGTGACTATTAAATCGCACCATAGATAAATGGGTAGATCCAACAAAAGTGTTTGCTGAACGTGATGCATAAGTCGAACGAGAAGAACTGCTCCACACAGTTCTAAGCGTAGTAACGATATCTGTTTTAAAGGAGCGACCTTGGTTTCCGAAATCAATCGCGAAATTGACTTCGTATCAGAATCCGAGGTCACAAGAAGATAAACTGATGCGGAGAAGGCTCTCTCCGAAGCATCGGATCATGATATGGAGTGCGTGAATGGGTTGACACGAAGAAATCCTCATACTCCTGTTCTTCAGACGTCAGTATGAACTTTCATGAATCCTCTTGTTACTCCCAAAACCTTTGAAGGCCGACTGCTACGGTGCTTTTTACAAAAACATGCATCCCGAGTACCGAAGAAGGCTCTTCAGTGGCTTTAGGTAACAAATCCCCTGTAGTTTTCCCAGATAAGGTCCAACCGAAGTATGTTTGCTCAGCAACAGGAACGTTAAAGGGACCTTTCCGAATGTTCGGAAAAAGCAGATAAGGACAAGCATCAGCTTCTATGATCACGTCGATCATTTTTTAGTTACCGAAATCTGGGTCCGCCCCATTTAAACCTCGAAGATGAGACCAACTTCCATTGCCCTTTTCATAACGTGGGCGATATGGAGTAGGACTAAAAATGCACGAGACTGCACCGTGAGTTGGAGTAGGTGGCCCTGCACTGATAGTTAGTAAACCTAAGTCACAACTTGAACGCGCGAACTTGAGACGTTGTGCGAGAGACTCAGATACGAGAGACACTTTAGAACCCTGATTAAGGAGTGCACGCACAAACACTGAAACACTACTAATTGACTTGACCTTGATGACAGCTCTAGGTGTGATGTTCGATGTCGTCGCATCCTGATGAAGCGATAATAATAGCGATCAGATAATCGACACGTTCTTGATGATACATTCGCTTGTTGAATGTTGACGCAGACGGTTGAGGCATAATTTTCTTTTAGCTGCAAAATCCTTTCGTTGTATAGCATTCATAGCTCTAAATTGACCGCAATACATCAAGAAATGTGCTTGCCCATAGCCGAAACATTTACAAACTTCATGAGAATTCTGAGTCTGATCTGTTGAAAGGTGAGATGACGATGCAGAACTCTTGTTGGATCCTTCACCATACTTTAATCCCCGTGATTTGTCATTCGTCTTTGAATTTGAAGAATCCTTAAAGTTAGCTGGATTACCTTCAAGAATCTCCAATGTGCAAACTTTGCCCTCAAGAAATGTATGCAAGGAATCATAAGAAGGAGATTCTGTGGTATCAACCAGTCATGTCGCCCAGCCACGTCGAGTTTGTGAGTCCAGAAAGTTGGTTAGATGAAAGAAAAAGAAATTTGACTAATGGTCAACTGGACATTTGAGCGCCTTTAGAGCCTCTAAGTTTTCTTCAGTTGTATTGAAAAGATCCTTCAAATTCGAAGCTGATTCCGATTTTAAAAGCATTAACGAAAAAAGAATAGACAAGTAAGAATTTATAATGATTCTCTTATTTTCGTAACGTTTTAGTAACAAATACCACGCACGCTTGTAATTTTCGTTTGTAACCGTAATGTTTTTCAGGAGCTGAGCCGGCTACCCCATACTTACTCAGGAAGGCACAATCCAGTCTGTGTTTTAGACATTTTAAACGACCGAACTTTGTACCGACCCAACAAATAATGAAATTAGTTAAAAAGTTCAAACGAAAAGTCTCAATTTTGTCACAGGTAATAAAATGTTTGAATCGTTGTCCCGAAAGTTGATTAAAAAACGAAGGGAAAGTTTTTAGTAATAATTAAGAAAAGAATTAATCAATTCAATGAGTCACCACAATCGTTGCGAAATATAAGTGAAGTTAATTAACGAGAGTCATTGTGTAAATTTCACTCAAAATACACGATTAGTCCGGTGTGATTGGCAGATGGTAGTCAACTGACAAGGTTATACGCGCGCCGTGAAATTACGACACTGACTCGAAGCGTAACACAATTGTTGAGAACTGACCTCCGAAACCAAAAAAGGATAAGAATGAAATAAACGCTACTCCCTTTAGGTTTCCTCTCTGCATGTATGATTTGGATAAAGCTTTTTTATTCCTGTGTACTTCGAACTTCACTAAGCAATTCACAAAAATTCTCTTTCGTCACTCCCACGAAGGAATAGTAAGGAGTAGAAACTCCGTAGGTGGGGGTAGGACAAAAACCCCTCCAAGAATTATTGCGAAGCGTAAGAACGTTTCTAAATTTTTGTCATGCGCGTTGATGTTTTCGTGTCACGTGATATTCCCCCTCTATGCT
>JAAAKG020073974.1:0-17151 GCA_010014905.2 Druon quercuslanigerum
GTTACTTATTTAAATAACACGTTCACTCCGCAACACTGCTCCGACCCAGGTTGCTGATCAATCTCTCTAGCAATCACACCAAGTGAAGATCCTCACAAAGCCGTTATGTGAGATTCCCCGCTTGGGTCCATTAGTATTCAAGGTCTTGTTCAGGTTAAATTTTTAAAAAATACGTTTTGAACAAAAGATTAATTTGTTATAAAAAAAAAGAAAAGTTTTAACCAAGTTCACGAGTTATAAATCAAAAACTCTAATTCTTATCAAAAAAGATGAATTTCTGAACAAAAAGATTCATTTACTACAAAAAAATACGAATCGAAAAAATACAAAAAAAGATGAATTTAAATAAAATTCAAGAATTCTTAACCAAAAATTGAAATTTTTATGAAAGAAGGAAACAATTTTTTTTTATTTTCAATAAAGTAGTTCAACTTTAACATCTATTTATTAAACTTGAAATATATAGATAAATTTTCAAACAAAAAGATTAATTTTGTACTGGAAACAACAAAATTTTCTACAAAATTCAAGAATGTGATACCATAAAAGTTAATTTTTAACGAAAAAGATGAATTTTCAAGTAAAAACAATAATTTTCTACAAAGAAAGAAGATTTTTCAACAAATTTATGGGTTCTTAACCAAAAAGTTGAAGTTTCAAGTAAAAAAGATGAATTTGTAACGAATTTCAAGAATGCTTCGCTGAAAATTTGACCTTTTCACAAAAAATATGCATTTTTAAACAAAAAGATTAATTTACTATACCAAAGATGACGAATTTTCAAGAAAATTAAAAAATTCTGAACCTAAAAGTTGGATTTTTGTGACAGAAGTATAAAATGTATTTTCTATTCTTCAAGAAAGTAGTTTGACGTTAAAACCTAGTTTTTGAATTAAAAAAAAAACCTTTTAAATAAAACATTAATTTTTTATAAAAAAAAGCAATTTTTCAACCAAATTTACGATTTTTGAATCAAAAAGTTGAATTTTTAACAAGAAAGATGAATTTTTCAACAAAAAGATTAATTTACAAAAAAAAGGACGAACTTTTATCAAAACTCAAGAAATCTGAACCAAAATTTTATCTAAAAACGATGGAAGTTTAAAACAAAAATATTAATTTACTACGAAAAAAGGTTAATCCAAAAAATACCAAAAAAAGATAAACCAATAAAATTCAAGAATTATTAATCAAAAATTTAAATCTTTATAAAAAAAAAATTTCTTTTCATTTTCAATAAACTAATTCAACTTTAAAATCTAGTTCTTAAATTGAAAACAAAAAGATGAATTTTTAAAAGGACGATCAAAAGTTTTTTTAACTTTTTACGAAAAAATATACATTTTTAAATAAAAAAGAATAATTTATTACCAAAAAGACGAATTTTTAATCAAATTCAAGAATTCTGCACGAAAAAATTTAAGTTTTTTTTTTAAACTAAAAAAGATGCATTTTTAAACAAAAAGATTAAACTTGTACCCAGGACGGCGAATTTTCAATAAAATTCAAAAATTCTCAACAAAAAAAGTTGAATTTTTATGACAGAAGTAAAAAATGTATTTATTATTTTACAAGAAAGTAGTTCGACGTTAAAACCTAGTTGTAAAAAGAAAACTTTTTACACAAAACTGAATCCAAAAGTTTAATTCCTAACAAAAAAGATGAATTTTTTTTTAACAAAAATATTAATTTAAAGGTTATTTAAAGTAAAGTTGTTCAACTGTACAATCTAGTTATTAAATTTGAAACAAAAAGATGAATTTTTAAATTACCGAATTATTTTGTACTGCAAACAACGAGATTGTCTACAAAATTCAAGAATATTATACCATAAAAGTTAATTTTTAACGAAAAAGATGCATTTTTAAACAAAAAGAATAATTTACTTTATCAAAGATGACGAATTTTCAATTAAATTAAAAAATTCTAACCCTAAAAGTTAAATTTTTGTGACAGATGTATAAAATGTATTTGCTATTCTTCAAGAAAGTAGTTCGACGTTAAAACCTAGTTTTTAAATTAAAAAAAAAGAATTTTAAACAATAGATTAATTTTTCATCGAAATTTACGAATTCCGAATCAAAGAGTTTGATTTTTAACAAAAAAATATAAATTTTAAAACAAAAATATTAATTTACAACAAAAGGACGAGCTTTTATTAAAAGTCAAGAATTCTGAACCCAGAAATTGCATTTTCAACTAAAAAAGCTAAAAATTTAAAACAAAAAGATTAATTTACTACGAAAAAAGACGAATCCCTATGGAAGCTTTTAATACAGCCGCCCACAGATTTATAAACAAGAAAATTCAAAGAAGTAAAATAACATAGAAAAAAAAACTGGAGAGTCATTTTAATATCATGAGAATGCCTGTTGCTCAAGGAAAGCAAATATTATTAAGACTTTTTAAACAATAGATTAATTTTAAATCAAAGTTTACGAATTCTAAATCAAAGAGTTTGATTTTTAACGAAAAAAGATAAATGTTAAAAGAAAAATATTAATTTACAAGAAAAGGACGAGCTTTTATCAAGGGTCAAGAATTCTGAACCCAGAAATTGCATTTTCAACTAAAAACGCTGAAATTTTTAAACAGAAAGATTAATTTACTACAAAAAAAGACGAATCCCTAAGGGACCTTTTAATACACTCCCCCACAGATTTATAAACAAAAAAAATTCAGAGAAGTAATATCACAAAGAAGAAAAAAGCTGCAGAGTCATTTTAATATCATGAGAATGTCTGCTGCGCAAGGAAAGCAAATATTAGTAAATCAGGTTTGTTACAAGGTTAAATTGAAGGGTAGCGGGAATGACGGATATATTTAGGATAACGAGATAGTGAAGTGTGTGAAGAAAAGGACGAGCTGGGGTAAAAAATGTTTCGGGGTATATTAGTGGTGGGTTTGTAAGTTAACCCTGGTAACTGGCGAGGGCACGGGGCCGAACGTGCCCCACCCCCGGGGTTCACCGTTGGGGGTGGTCGTTATGTTCCAAGTCCTTTTGAAAGGGTCACGTGCCCGCGAGGCCCCTCTTGCCGATATCGTATTTGTAGAACACGCACTCGTCTCTCTCGTCTATTACTACAATCCGCTGTTTATGTGTTTTGCGCAGTCCTCGGAGTCTCTTGGTTTCACACACTTGTCCCGCGTCCTGAACTATAGGGTATTATACCTCGAAACAATGCACACCCGCAATCGTCAGTCCAAAACTCACCAGAAGCACCAGCCTTTTCATCGAATCACGTGGGAAAAAATCACATTTTTACCTCTCATCACATAATTCAAACTCGAGAAACTAACCTGCTGGAAAAGTTTATATAAAAAAGTGCAGAACTCTCAAAATATTTTCAGTTATCTGCACATATATACAATAAATGACAGAAAAATTTACAGGAAATAACAACTTTTTTTGACTAATTTTCTAAGTTTTTTGATATTTGCGTACACTGTTGTTGTTTATTGTAGTTTTAAGGTATTCTAGTAACAAGCCCCCAAAAAACGCTATTTTTGTGAATTATTTTAGAGATTATGATGTAGGAATTGTTAGGCTTATTAAATATAATCTTGAAATACATTGAAAAGAATTTTTATCTTTTTTATACACTTTTTATAAACAAAAATGTAACTCAAACGCAACGCATCGTAAAGTAGGTGGGTTCCAATTATTTAAAAAATCTCGAATCTGGGCCATCTTAAATGAAAAAATTAAAAAAAATTTTGGCATAAGTATAACAATTGCTATGTCCGCCTATAGTTTTTTTTAATATACTTGAAAAATAACAACCTAGCGGCCAAAAAACAAAAACCAGTTTTTCGTCAAAAAATACAGTAAAAATCAAATTTTGTTTGGGTACACTGCCATTGTAACCCTTAATGAAAAAACTTTTGATTTTAATATTTCCGACTTTCCAGTTCCGAGATTTTTTGAACAAGCCGGGACCTATATACTTTTCGAGGCGTTGCGGTTGACTTACTTTTTTGTGCATAAAAAGTTTATAAAATGAATAAAAAAATTTACAAGAATTTACAGAGATTCACAGGTTTTGCATCAAAAAAAGGTGTCCTTTTCTTACCTTGGCTGGCCGATATTAATAAAATTACAATGAGATAATTTTAAATTAGGATGTGCACGTGTTCGCTATTAGAAAAAGGTTTCTATGTTTAAACTATAAAGAAAAGGTAGTATATTAAAAGATAATATTGGATAATTTTAGTAACGAAATATCTTTACAATTTGAAGTAAAAAAAAAACGTTCATGTACTTCAAACTGCAATTGTACACTGTTAAAAATTTTTGGGATTCTACAACACTTCTACAATACATGTATTTAGAGCCTTTGTAAGGCAAAAATTGTGTACAAGGAATTAACGGAATTAATAAAATTTTAGGAATTCAAGGAATTCTAGGAGTTCAATGAATTCTAGGAGTTCAATGAATTCTAGGAATTCTAGGAATTCAAGAAATTGAAGAATTCATGGGGTTCACGGAATTCATTGATTTAATTGATTTTATGGAATTCATGGAATTCAAGGAATGTATGGAAGTCATGGAATTTATTAAACTTACAGAATTTATGGAATCCGCGGAATTCAAGGAATTCTACGGAATTCCGGGAATTCATGGAATTAAAGAATTTTACTAAATTTATGGAACTCGCGAAATTCATTATATTCACGCATTTACGAAATTACGGAATTGATGAAATTCAAGAAATTCATGGAATTCAAGAAATTAATGAGATACGAGGAATTTAAAGAATACAAGGAATTCAAGGTATTCAAGGAGTTCAGAGAATTCATCATGTTTATGTAATTGACAGAATTTGTGACATTCATGGAATTCACGGAATTAAAGAAATTCATAGAATTCACAGAAATCACGGTATTCACTAGATTGGTGGTATTAACGGAACTCATAGAATTAAATTAATTTGCGAAATTTATAGAATTCGCGGAGTTCGTTCAATTTACGGAATTCACGGAACTCATGGAATTCGTGAAATTAACTGAGGTTATGGAATTCACGGTATCAGACGGCATTAAAAGAACTCATGATATTGATTGTAATCACGGAATTCACAGGGTACACGGAATTTCTGTTAATTCAAGAATTCACCAAATTTATCGAATTCCCGAAATCATAAGAATTCATGCAATCCAAAGAATGCATGAAATTCAAAGAATTCAAGAAATCTAAGGAATTCACGGAATCCAAAGAATTCACTTAATTCAAAGAATTCACGAAATATATGGAATTCACGGAATTCGTGGAAGTTCACGAATTACACGAATTCCGTTAATTCCGTGATTTTTTTTAATTCCACGAATCCCTGGAATTTCGTGAATTTCACGAATTCTTTGAATACTATACATTGTTTGGATTCCATAACTTGCTTTAATTTCATGAATTCATTGAATTCTGCCCATTCCGTAAATTCCATGAATTTTCTAAATTTCTTGAATTCTCTGAATCCGGTAAATTATTTGAATTCTTGAAAATTATTGAATTCCGCGAATTCCGCCAATTCTTTAAATTCTGTAAATTTCTTAAATTCAGTGAATCAGATAAATTATTTCATCTTGTGAATTACTTGAATTCCGTCAGTCCTTGTGAATTCCTTGAATTCCGAAACTGCTTTTGAAATTCTTAAATTCCGTAAATTTCCTAAATTCAGTGAATCAGATAAATTATTTTATATTGCGAATTACTTGAATTCCGTCAGTCCAACTAGAATTCATTAATACCTCACTATAATTTGAAAATTGGCCAAAAAGCCAGAAATTTCAAATAAAGCGCAACTTTCTAGCATCATTCAAATATAATATTATTTGTGATTATTGATAAATTGTTTAAATAATTAACTTTCTTGGCTCTAATTAATTGTATAACTTTTCTTAATTGAAAATTCAATTAAAAGTGATTTTTTTTAACTGCTATTTTGTAGCATTATTCTAAGAGAATATTATTTACAATAATAAAAAGTTATTTAAACAACCACTCTTGTTAACAATAATAAACTATCACTTCCCTCTAATTGAAAAGTAGACAACAGATAGAAAATTTTTGAAAAAACTACGTCTTTCTAACTCCATTCTACGAGTATGAGATAATGTCAAAAAATAATAATAAATTATTCAAACAATTTATGTGAACATCTAATTAGTAGTATGCAATGTTCTTTTATGTGCGAGAAATAATTTCCATTAAAAACACCGCTATGGCTAAAAGTATTTTTTTAGTGAGAAATACGTGTTAAACTTCATGGTGTCCTCATGAAAATTCGGAAAAAATTTTTTGGACCACCCACAGGGCACCCTTTAGTTTTTCTAGGCTAGACTAGATATTTTGACAGGGACCGCAAACAGTTTTTTATTGGCTTGAGATTCTGATATGGGCCCGATCAGAACCCAACTACAAATTGTAAATGGCTCGAATGTAGAAGGCTTAGTTTTTAGCCCAAAAGGCATTTTGAAATATTCGTATTGGTCAAAAGTTGGGACAAATGATGCTAATTTCAGTTTATGATTTAAACATCATTATTTCCAAATTTTTGTTTAGAAATCTAAAGAAACAAGTCGGTGACTGAGCTTTTTCAAGAACATCTTTTTTCAAAAGATAGTGACTCATCCTAGAATCGTCTGAAATCAAAAAGCAAGTGACGTTAGTTAAAATGGATGTTTTTTCTTCTCCGATTTTTTTTATTTTTAAATTTTTGGGTTGCCTTTATAACAAAAACTAGCACCAATAAATTTAAAAATGAAAAAATGGTCCCCCCAATGGTGTTTTTCCATTTTGAAATTTTTCGGCTTATTTCTTCATATTTTTAAATCAAAATTTGCCAAAATAATGTTTTCATCATGAACTTTAATATTTATATTAATATAATAAATATACCTTAACGGGGTTTTTAAAAATCAGAAGGAAAGTTTTTTTTCACTAAAAAGAACGTAGTTCCCCCTTAAGTCTAGTTACGGAAAATACTTTTGGCTGCCTAAAACAGGAAGCTGATTTTCAATTAATAAAAAAGGATATTTATTTCGTAATATAGCTTTAGTTAAAGATAAAAAAATTTAAATTAAATTAAGTAGGCTTAATTACTTGGCTGATTTTACTTGAAAGAAGCCAATATCCAATCAAAAATATACTTACTCCAAGCAAATAATTATTAAATTAATTTGATAATTTATACTTCTTTGCGGAAAGTTTAATAAAATATTGAAATAATACTATTATTTTCTCATAAGAAGTAACTAAAACTCTAGCCACATTTTTTTATCTAAGTAAATTCATATACTTATTTGAACTACTATTTTAATTCAAACCATTTTCATGTTCTTGAAACAAGAAAATTAATTTATTTAGCAAAGAAATAATTTCTCTTATCATGATGCTTGAATATTTTTCTTTAATATACATTTGGCACATACTGTGAAAATTAACTGCATAAATATCTTATTATATTAAAAATAAATTATATAATATAATAAGAATTATTGATAGTTATTATAAATAATAATTAATTCATTATTTATTATTGATATTAATATTCATGTATAATAAAAACTTTTTTAGATTTGACTAGAGTGAAATTGATTCTTAAAAAGTTCAAAATGTGGTTACCTGAACTGGTGGTTACTCAAAATTTTTGTGTTCCATAATAGCAGTTTGAAAATCACGAAAATGTCAAAATTCATCAAAATTATAAGTACAAAAAATTAATATTGAAAATATATAATGATCAGAATTTAAACTCAATAATTTTTAATAAACATATTTATTAAATTTTAAAAACAATGTTCTTCTGGACGCATTCTAATAATTAATTTTTTCTTGATAAAAAACTAATTTTTTTACTCGAGAGGAATTTTTAATATAATTTTCAATTATATATTCTTACTTGCTAACTGAAGGACTACCAAAAAATCTACGATTTTTACACATATAGAAGAAATGATATTTGCAAACTTCCCGGTACGACTAATTTTCTGATGTTAGCTTTCGTCAAAGGGAAATAGTTGTAAAATATTTAGTTAATAGTCAAAAATTTTTAAATACAAACACCCAAATTGTAAAATTCTAAATTTAAATGCAGGAAAGATATATAGTAGAGGTTATATAGTTTTTACCATTTTAATTTCACATTGAATTTATTTTTTGAAAATTAGGAAATTCATGTTTAGAAGAATGAAAATTATGTAGATTTAAAATGAAACATTAAAAATTCCTTGAACAAATGAGAAATTTTTAGGGTAAATTTTTTTAAAATTAGATATCTTTTAAAATAAAAACTATAATTTCAAATCTACAAAACTAAAAAAACTTTGTAAATTTGCGACACAATATCATAATTGAAAATATCGAAATGAAACATTCCAAAAGTATTAATTTAATACTAATGCATACATATATTCAAAATGTCCGTGTTTCATTACATAATGAAGTGAATTTTAAATCCTGCAGAATTAAAAAGTTCCCAAAAAGTAATCAACACTGAATATTTTTAAAGCAGCTTCCAAATATTTTAAGCCACGTTCCAAATTAATCTATAAATAAAATAAAACAATTTTCCTACAAAAAATGATGATAGAACAGGGCATTGTATACTTCATAATATGTATTATTTTCGTAAATATAAAGCCAGTTATTCTTACTCAGTAAGAAAAATTATGTAATTTTTAAGTATTTATTTTATACAACTGCCTGACATGTTTCACGCAGAATTCAGCTTTATAAAATATTTGACACAAAACTACTGCCGAGTATTTATGATAGTGTTTGCTTGATCAAAACGCGTTTTAAATTTCTCCGCATCAGTGTCGTCTTCAGCTTGGGAGCAAAAGTAAAAATAAATATTTTTGAAATATCAAACCCCACATTCAAAAATATCTTTGGCTGTATTGATAAAATACCACCCATGCGTTGAAAACTTGCTTTGTACGCGTGTCTTTTCACAGCACCCACCAATCCCATCACAGGCTCCTTTGCCATTTGAAGGGGCGAAAAAATTCCATTTCCCCGGAATCCCAAAATCCTTTTCTTCACCTGCCAAATTTATAAAGTTAAATTTTTTTGTATTGTGCAACTGCACAATCTAAAAAATAAACAAGCTATTTGAGTGTTTCTACACCAAATTTGTTCTTTATATGCTTTCTTAGTTTTGTATTGAACAAGTGAACCGATTTTGTGTCGAGTGTCAATTTTTCTAAAATAATTACATAGTTTAGGTGCATATTACTATTCTATATTTTATAAAAAAATTTAAAATATAAACTAAAGTAACAGGCCGTTATTGAAATAAGCAACATTCAATTCTAAAATCTTTCTAAATAAATAATAACCTACTAACGTCTCTCTAAAATTTTCAATTTACCTCAGAACTTCTCAATTATAATCAGAAATATGTTTTATTTAAAGAAACATTTAGTTTAACAATTTTGAATTTCAAGATAGTTGAGGCAACATTCTCATTAATTAGAGTGTAATGTAATCGTCTAAATGTTCGATCTCTCGTTTTTAACGGATCCTTACGTTTCGGCATTCAACGAGTCTAAAAATCATAAAATTGTGTCTGCGACTGTGTTCTGCTAGGCATAAAATATATGTATGGTATCCACCTTGAGAAGTGAAGTGTCCTTTCTATAAATAAGTGCTTGTGCAAATAACCTAATTGTCCATAAACTTTCTGTAAACACATTAAACAATGAAGATCTTCCAAGCTGTCTTGTTCGCAGTTTCTCAGAGGTGGATGTATTGATCTTGGCTAAGAACATCCCAGATGCCTTTCGTTTGGGAAAGGGACAGGGTCATCGACCTGTTTTGGTTAAATTGTGCTCCCGGTTGCATAAGGAATTAATTATGGAAAAGCGAGAACCGCTCGCAGAGAAAATTATCGGCATTACTCACGACTCATCGCTGCAGAAGAAAATAGGGAGATATGTAAGTGTCTGTAAGGTGCTGTAAGTGTCTGAGGAAAAGCTTGAACTAAGTCGAGGCTTTCTCAAAGGGAAAGAAGCTGCTGGTCGACAAAAAACCTCTCTCGTATTTGAAAATTGATAAACTCCAAGGGGAATCAAATCTGAAAAATACTTGTTTTATTGACAGTGTTCCTGGTCCCCCATCCACTGTTAAGAGAGGTACCAGAATGAGGCAAAATCGTTCTGGTTTTTCATTCTCTGCCTACTCTGACAGTCAGATTGACAGTTTTCTTGGCAAGGGGTTTGAAAAGTTAAATAAACAGGCGAGCTGGGCAGGGAGCCCGATTTCCTAGCTAGTGGATGCAAGAGTTCACAAAGCAGTAGAGATGTCAGCTGCATGCAAGGGGAAAGTCCTGGCTTTCATGTATTCTTCTGGAATATGCATGGATTTACAAATTTTCCAAAGCTTGCCTCTTCGATCACAGATAATGATATAATATGCCTTATTAAATCTTTTTCCACTCTAACAGTTATATCTCCGCTAGCCTGGCTTCAGAATTATACCTGCGTAGTAGATAAAGCTTCTAGAGACAGTAACAAGGGAACACCTAGCGGAGGTTTAGCTAAATATGTTAATCGCTTATGTTTGTGGTTATGAAATTTGGAACAGTACTTCTAATTGGACTTTTATTACATGTTGGCACTAAGCTTTTAAATTAATTATTGGTAATGTTTACTTTAAGTGGACGTTAAGTTGCCAGGCTCTTGTCGGAGCGCTGGAGACGTTGATTGACAGAATATGCTCAGTGTATCTTAATATACTATTTTTGGGGGGTGATTTTAACTCTTGTGTAGGGGCATTAAATCAGTTAACTTATGAATCTTTACCCGATGATGTGGTAGTTACTTCTATCCATTTAGCCTTGGATCTGAAAATGATACCCCAGGACAACATACTTTCATATGCCATGAGGGTAAAAATGCAGTAGATCTCATTCTTTGTTATGCAGCCTCCTTGGGTTTGATTTACGATTTTTCGTTTTTGGGGATTCCCACGTTATCAGACCATTTACCTGTGGTTGATAAAATTTCTGATTGTAATTGAACTTTATCTGATGGGTTAAATAACTCTTTTGATTATAAGAAATTTGTCTGGAGAGAAAGGGCGTTGGAGGCAAACACTGAGCAAATATTGTTCTTGCTGGTGTTTCTTGTACTGTTGAGGATGTGCATGTGCTGAACGAGAATCGCATATCGGCAATTTCTATAGAAGCGAATAGGTTAAACCTGGTTTTCAAGCCTTTTTGGCGGGTGTCAGAAAAAAGCCTTGGTTCGATAGAGGATGTGATATGATAAGACGTAAATTAAAAGACTCGTTAAAAAAATGTAAGTTATTGCAATTTTCAGATCTAGATGTTAGTGAGCATAGGAGAATAAAGAAGGTTTACCTCGATTTCCAAATTTTAAAAAAAAATAATCTTGAGCATAGTTCCTTTAATACTATTGCATCTTTCAATAACGCTAAAGCGTTCTGCGCAGCAGTGAATACTTTTACAATAAAGTCTTCTTCAGTTAGAGGAATAACTTTCGAACGTTGGCAGGCTTTTGCGAATTCATTCTATACTAAATCTACTAAATCCCTAATGAATTTTATAAATATCTACCAGAAAACTGAGTCTCTTACCTGGTCAGCATTTTCAACAGAATTTGGGAATCATAAAAAATTCCTTTTGACTAGTCTAGCATCCAAACCTTTATGCTTTTTAAACAAGGTGAGAGGGATGATCCTCACAACTACAGAGAAATCGCTTTGATAAATTCTATTTCAAACATTTTCAACCGACTTCTATCCTCAAGGTAGTTCATTTTTTCAGGTAAATGAATCTAAATCAAAAATTGTATTATTTCATAGAGGTCCCCAACGAAGTTACAGTTTTTTTTTCGCTTTAGTTCTGCTTGAAGTAGTTGAGGAGTATCTCTACATAGGTTCTATTTTCTCAAGTTCAGGTCTTTTCTTTAAAGAGGCTACTAAGAAAATAAACTCAGCAAATATTGCTTTGAGTCCTGTTCTCTGAATTCTTTATTCTGCGAAACTATTTTACTTTCCGTCTATCATTTTATGTCACGAACACAGTTGCTCAGCTCAGGCTATGTATGAGCCATCGAGAGACTGTCTAACATGCAATCTCGGGAAAAGAGAAGATCTGTTTCATATTTTTGCTAATTGCCCTGCTTATGCGGATTTTAAGTCTTCCATTTTCCGGTGTTACAATATTATTTGAATGCTCATCTTATAATTGTAATCATCGTTGTTTCTACAAGGCGCTTTCTGATTGGATTTATCAAACAATATGTAAATTATTATAAATTTCCCACATATTTGTAAAGGCCAAAGACCATGCAAAAAATTACTTTCTCATAAAAGAATAAAAAATAAGATTCAGTGACAATAGAAAATATCAGATATTTAAAAAGGATACGTGACAGAAAATCTCATTTCAAAATCAATTACATTTAATAAGCCTTTGTGATAATTTTTTTGATTACTTAATTCAAACTTATTCCACACAGCAATCTTTCGAAATGTCACATCAATAACAACGTCAAAGTACACAACAGTGCTCTGTATTTTAATGACTGTGATTACGGCAACGCACATAGCAATTTTTTCTCTTTTTAAAAAAAGTCTTGCAAAAAGTCTTGCTAACAAATTTTATTTAATGTCTTTAACAGACAACTTTCTTCGCTCCAGATACGTTGACCTAATAATTTGAATTTTTTATCTCCAAAAACAATTTCAATTACTGCTGACCAATGCTCGAGTATATCTGCCATTCAAACTTTGCAATGTTCTCCATATTTATCATACTAGTAAAAAAATAATCATTTTTGACTGCAAATAAAAATTGAATAAGAAACAATTAGTTGATTAGCATTATTGTAATCCAAAGATTCGAACTCTTAAAGATTACAATTTTCTCATTATTATTTATAAAAACTAAACCGCATATTAAAACACTTCAAGTAAAATACTTTTAAATTTTAAACTTTTAAAATCTTCCAAAAATGTAAATTCAAACGCGCAATAATTTTTTCACATAAACGGAAAGTTTTGAAAACCTTATAATTCAAATTTCCTAAATAAAAGCCGTTAAACTGGAAACTTAAAAATTGTTTTTCTTATACATTTTAGGGTTAAATTATTTTTATTGAGAAGAGAAATAGACGCTCTCATATCCCATGATATAAATTGAAGAAGGTATCAAATAATTCATAAATTTAATATCAATATTTCGAAAATACTGCAAAAGATAAAAAATGATCTCAATGCCGATTATTTTTTTTAAATTTTGGAAATATCATGAAATATTGTTTTAAAATTAATTTTTCAACAAAAACATTATTGTTAATTTTTTTGGAATTTTAATGCATTCGAATTTATTTAAACCTTTTCAAAATTCCTAAAAAGCTTCTAAATTTTGTGTTTCACATCTTTAAAAACTATACTGTTTTTTAAATGTTATAAAATCTTGTCACGTTCTGAATTCTTTTAGAATCATTTTAAAACTTCGGAATATATTTTAATCGAACACTGCTTTGAAATATACGAACAACGCGAATTGATTCCCTTTTTCTTTCTCTAAATTTTGGATAACCATGTAATGTAGTACGAAAATCTTGTCTATCGTTCCCATACCTTTTCTAAAACCCGTCTTATTGTATAGGATACTTTCTCTCCCTTCTATCTGACTCTCTAAATTTAATTTTAGAATTTCTGCTATTTTTGTAGCCAACTGGCATTAGTGATCTTGCCCTCTCCTTTCTTAACAAGTGGTAACACCAGCCATATCATCCACGCTGCCGGCCACCCTTGTCCATTCCAGACCCTGTTACAGATCACCCACAACCCTTCCTTGTCCCCTACTCCTCTAGACTTTAACGCTCCGTTTTCCATGCCATCTTATCCTGTAGCCTTGTTTCTGTTTAAACAAATAATGACCTCGTTCACTTCTTCTTTTAATATTAAGTTCCTTTCCTCCATTTCTACTTCTACTATCCATCTCTTTTCTCCTTTAATCTTATTTTGGTCTCACCATATTAAACCCTTGAAAAAGTCTGTCCACTCGAAAATTTCTACTTCTTTATTCACGCCCTTTCTTTCTCATCCTCTTTCCTTATTTATGACATCGCTAACTCTACCTTCTTTGATCGCTTTTCCTGCTTCTTCCTTGTATTTTTCATTTTCCCTTTGCTTTTTTCTTTCTAGCATCCTCTCATGTTCTCTTTTTCCCCCGTTGAACTCCCTTTTCACCATTTCCCCTATCCTCCATTTTTTGATAACGATTTCATTATCTCTTTACTTTCCTTGCATTCCTCGTCAAGCGAACCTCTCTTTTCCTTATCACTTTCTTGTTTGGTACGTATCTCATCCCATACCTACTCAATCGATCCTTCCCATCTTTCAATTACCGAGTCTATTTTCTGCTCTTCTTCATACCTAATCTTCTCCATTTTATTATTTCTTTTAAATCTTTTAGTTTATCTACCACCCAGATTCCCATTTTTTTGCTGCTTTCTCCCCCTCGATTCTTTCTGCAACTGCCACGCTTATAGCCACCACCGCCTTTCAGTATAGCTATTAACGGAAACTGCTCGGATCCTATCTCATGAACCGTATTACCGTTAAATATAAACCATGCTGTTTCTCCTATTATGTCTAGTAACTTCCCTCCCTCCCCTTCTTCTCCCCTCCCTGTCTATCTCCCTAGGTTTGAAACTCCTTACATAGGCCCCCTTTTCTTCATCCCAGGTCTCTCCCTCTTGTTCCCCAGTCGAGGCATTAAAATAACCTCCTATCAAAACCAACTCTTCCTTCTTTTCCTCCATCCATCATGTGCATGTCACATCTGCGGTATGTCTCACTTGCGACATGAAACAACTGCAGCATCTCTACATAGCGATTTCTCTCGCCAGTAGAAAGAGATTCCACTTATATTAATTGTGTGGCCAGACATAGGGGTGCCATTCCACCCCCTTGAGATGTTTGAGAAGGGGTATAGGTGTGAGCTTACCGTATTTATGTGATGAGTCACAGGGATGCTTTTCCGCGCCCATGCGACTTTGCAAAAGGGGTAGGGGAGTAACTTAACATCATTCCTGTCACCAGTCACAGGGGTGCATTGAGAGATGCCGCAAAAATGTCAATTTCACTATAAGAAATGCCGCGCTAGAGAGAAGCTGCCCTTCCTCAATCCGAGCTTTCAGGAGTACGTACTCTAGATAGATAAGGTTTGATGCATTCTGCTCATCCTTGATACTGAAGTTAAATCCGAGTGCTTTAGCAGCTTTCTCCGCTGCTTTGAACAGAAACGATCCTTTTTCCACTTCTTTATACTACCCAAACATTTTAAGAAAAAGGTCTTTTCCATTTACGACTCTATGTGCTATACCCAAAATAATCATGTTGTGAAGACATTGAAAATTCAATTTTCCGCGAACATGTGGATGACGTGAGATGCAGAGTCGCAGAACAGAAGACAATGGAACTACTTTAAATGAATAGAGTACTACCGGGATTGCAAGCATGTTCGCTGTTGATAATTTGCACCTCGCCGATATTACTGAAGACCAAATCTGCTAGATGAGCCTTTTATATCTGCTTTGGAGAGTATTTTTTATAAATGTCACATCCTGACTATGGCTCTGTGGCACGCCTAGGTATGTATAAGTCTCTCCAGCGCAAAGTTGTCGTATAGCGCTTCTATCAAGAAGCCTAGGGTCTTCAGAGATGCCATTAAGTTTACCTCGCTTCAAATAAACCTTGGCGCATTTTTCTAACCCAACTTCCATTTCTATTTCTTTAGCGTATCCTTCGACAATCCCTACAGCTATAAGTAGTTTATTTTTATTTTTAGCATATACATTAAGATATTCCATTTAAAATACATAAGTGACCTTGTGCTTTCGATTTGCCGGTTTTTCGTAAAGGTATCCCTGGGAATGGCGAAGTACTAGAGATAGTGGCAATAATGTGAGGCAAAAGAAGAGTGGGCTCATTGAGTCACCAGATTTTTTCCAGATGAGATAGTAAATCTGTATTCCCTTTAAGCTTTTCAAAAAGTAGATGCTGAGTTTTAGGAAGAATGAATTAAAAGTTTTCCGATAATCAACCCAGGCCATCGATAGGTCACGCTGGTAGGATGCTGAATCTTGGCAAATACATCGTACAGACACAATAGTTGTAAATACACGTTCTTTCAGTCGCGCTGTTCACACCACTGTTGTTCAGACCAGTGATTGGCCTTTAATTCTTTGGGTCTGCTATGTAGCCCATTTTCAGCAGGAGTACTGTGCGCCCTTCTACCAACCACTTCGTAGTTGGCTCTTCCGTCTTCAAATACGTATGAGGTAAAATATGGACAAGATGCTGATGGGTCGAAGAAAACTTATTCCGCCAGATGGTCTTGATACCACCTGGTCACTGAGCGGAATAGTTCTTAATACCTCTCAATACTTCTTTCTCCACCTCGGTAGTGATGGTTGGGCTTCCTCAGGTTTTGTAATGAGGGTATCACGAAGCTCCTTGAAGCTATTTATGTTCTCTGAGTCTTCGTCCAGTCTATTTTGCACTTCGTAGCCTTCTCTCCAAAAGACTTCGACCTCACCTGGTTTGGGCGGCTGGTCGACAGTCACTGGAGGGTCTTAAAAGAGTCGAGATGGGTCAGAAAGAAACTTTTGGTTTTCTCTAAACCACTTCTTTTTCCGCTCTAGATTTCTCTTAGCGTCAAATAGTATCCGTATTCTCTCAATAATATGCTGCCTGATGGTCAGCAGCTTTGACTTAGCGATAAAATTCCTGCCAGATGTTATATATTGAATCACATACTTAATGCGGGACGTGTACTGTCTTGCTCAGCCTACTTTTATGGCGAGTTGATGCATATATATACATATAAATTAAAATTAAAATTAATTTTTAATCTGAGTTAACCCTGGCGTATCTCATCGAAATTGTCAGTAAGCTTATGTGGATCAGTCCTGCCTTACACAATACACTTTGTAATTTGTACATTTAACAGTTTTAATGACTGAAATAAGTTATAATAGATATATATAAAAGGCTATGATTATAAATGTTGTAAATTTTGCAGTTAATAATATAATACATTCTAACCACGGATATGGTTTATAGCAAAGTCTTATAAGTATTTACTCAAAAAATTAATATTTAAACAC
>JAAAKG020073985.1:0-17151 GCA_010014905.2 Druon quercuslanigerum
AGAATTAAACTAACTTCATTTAGCTAAATTTTCAGGAGAAATAAATAACCTATTATTTTTCGAAACATTTTCAACGAATTTAGAACTCCATTATTTTTTATTACAGTTTGTAATGTAATTTAAGATCCTATAACTTTCAAAACAAGAAATTTTAAAAGATTTTTATTTCTTTTAACACTTCTACGTGTTTACTAAATTTCACACAAAATGAAGTTAGCCTAATTCTCAACGGTAACGAAAAGATAACCTATTCTTTGTAGAACCCATTGATATGATCTATTTTAGAATTGACCTTGTAACCCTTTCCTGTTCTTAGCAGAAATATTTCTAGCATCAGTGCTGCATTCTTCGCTGTTTTCCTAGTTAAAATAAATATCTGGCTCAGCTACTAAAAGTGAACGTCTTCCAGTTGATCACAGATCTTCTCTTCACTTGCTAACGACATGGGTATTTTTATTTTAAAATAATGCAAAATCAGAATCGCTATTATTTATCTCGTAAATTAAAGACATTCCAGATTAGAAAAACTACAGAAAAATAACCATTTTTATTGCTCAATTTGCACGTCACGTTTTACCACAATCTAATAAAAAATGACATTATGATGATCGAAAGAAAAAATCATAAAGAAAATAGGTCTTTCGAAAACTGATTAGTATCAGGATGTTTTTAAAATTAGGATTTTTCCAAAAGCTTTTAAATTAGGGGAAGTCGCTGCGGAACAATAAGAATTTCAATAATAGGCGCCCCCTAGTACAGTAACCTAATTAGATCCAATTACTTATGATTACATAACCCAATTAAATAAGAAAGAAAAATAGAATCCGAGAATAACTAATGTCTGTTCAATTGTTTTCAATTATGCACTTTTGCAATCTTATTTCATTACTTTCTACAGTAACTTTACTTTTAAGTCCTAATTCTGACTTTAAATTTTTTTTCTGACAAACATGTCAGTTTTTCAATCACGCGGAGTCAGTCCATAACTTATTCATCTTGTTGAATAAGAAAATAAGATTTTCCAGTTTCTAAAGAATCTCAGTCAAGCCCAATGATCAGCTGATCACCTCGTCGGGTATCATGGTAAAAATAGAAACCCACGAGGAACAAGAATCGAACGAATTGAACTATTAAAGTTACTTCTATTCTTGACTGCGACATTCTAGAATTTAAGCCATCCGGTTTTAAATTCAGCAGCTGATTCTATGTCACTTCCTCCTTGTATTTTCCAACAGATAATAAAACTGATCCACTTACTCTGTTTTTTATTTCTAGTTCCATGTTTTAATTCTTAATTAATGTGTTTCCCATATGTTTAATCTTTCAGTAAATAACCGGAAACAGACTGCAAAAAAATTACGATTTTTAATAAGCGTTCTTTTTCACGAGTTTTAATATTTGCAATTGAGAAACCATTCTTTGTTCTTTCTCAGATACGAAGATCGGAGGAGCGAAAAAACAATGTTGAAATCGTATTATTCCATTATCAAATAAATACTGTCATTTAATAATTATAAGATTGATAAAAGGAATATACAATCTATGAAACTGGAACTAACAATTAGAGCTTTCATTGAAAGTACAAGCAATCAACAATAATTAAGAGTTACAGGAGCATTCTAGAAATTATTTTTAATAGTAAAGAATACCTAATTTTCATGAATTAAAACTTTCATAATTGATCTCTAAACGAATCATAATTAAATCAAAAATTCAAAAAAGGTACCTATGATTTTTTGAATTAATTCTTTATATTTTATACGAATGTTTGTAATTACAGGATGACCGTTTTAATCCTGAAACTGCATTTTCAAATTCTTTAAATTGAAAACGTACGTTAAAAATGATGATCTAAACTGGGAAATTGTAAAAGTCAAAGATTTTAGTATCACGCATACTGAATTGAATGATTTAATAATTGGAAAAGTTAACAATTGACCTTTACATTAAAAAAGACGTTGAAATGTAATTTACTTTCAATTGCATTGCATCATGTGATATGAAATTTGTGATATTTCAAGCGATTAGGTAGTTTTCTTTTCAAAATTTGTATAATTACGTTTAAAAAATGCATTGCAATTTCTCGGTTTAGCAGTCACCATCAATTAAATATTCATTAATACCTATGGACTATTTTCGAAGATAATCAGAAGATAATAAGGTATTTCCTAGTTTTCCAAGGAAGGTTGAATCTTTTACGGAAGATCCTTCATTCGAGGTCTCGTATTAGTAAACCAGACTCCAAACTCGGAAATCGCACTTTGGAAAACTAAGGTCGTTATTCTTATTTATGCTAGCAACAAATAACCTCTGAATTTATAAGTTTCACGATACTGTCCTCCAGTCTGGCGCCAAACTCTGTAGTCCTTGCACCAACTTACTCCAAATGGAAATGTGAGTCAAACCGCGAATGTATTTAAGGGTATCCAGCTTACACACTAAGTCGAATTGAGCTCATAGTGTACACCCAATGTGACCTTGAACTGCACAGACCCGATTCTGAACACTTTCTCATCTCATTTTACATTTAGCTTGAACCCTTCTGAGATTTCCTCTTGTTAAGCTAACTGCGAATATAAGAATCATTACCCCACCCTTTTAGATTAGCTGCTCAAATCCCAAAAAACGAATAAAAATTAGATAGTACTTCAGAATGAAATATTCTAAATTGGTAATTATCAACGCCTAAGAATATTAAAGAACTTCCGGTGGCATTTAGAGTGTTTAATTTTTCCGGATAATTAAGATACACAATAGGAAATTATCAACTTGTGTTTGATATCAATATAATCAATGTTGATCCCTTGTCACCGTCTCGTTAACACGACGTCGGCTTTTCAATTATGACGTTCATTATGTCTTAATTTTGCACGGTCCATCGACCATATGAGATAGCCAATAAATTATAAAAGCCAGCTGCTGATCCGTTAATGCGATAATCTCACACTTGTTAACAGAAACAGTACGCCTTCATACGAGAATCATCCTTGTGGTGGGTGGATTTAATTACAGAAAATAATCCATCTCTTCAATGAAAGTAATAGAAAAAGCCATTGTAAAATACACATCAAAAACCGATCATCTTTTTAAAAATCACTTTTGTCACCTTCATTTATTTTGCGTAAAATCGTTTTTTCAAGAAACAATTTATTAGTTTGATTAAAAAAAATATTAAATAGCACCTTAATACATCCACCCAATTGAATTTTGGTAAAAAAAACTGATATAGTTTTAAAAGATCTCAACAATTTGTAATTTAAAGGGGAAAAAAACATTGGGTATTTGAATTTAATATTTCTAATATATAATCATAATGATTGGAATAGGATGATTAATGATCAAAATGGTAAGGATCTTTTGGGATGTACGTTGGCTTTAAGTGAATAAGGTATTCCGTATTAGTCGAAGTCAGACTAAGAATGTCTGACTCATGACGTCAGCTTTGGGTCGGGGAGACAGAGGTTTTATATCCGACACTGAGTTAGATGAATCACACGATGATTCTGGGGGTTTTCTCTGATTCTTCCACTGATCAGCAATAAGCGAGCAGAAATTTACCAGAAACCATAAAAAGGCTTTTTATTAAGGCTGCGTCTAGATGTCCCGAAAAATTGGGGTGAATTGGAAAAAGGGATTGACTAGACGTCCTAAAAATTCGGGACGAGATACTTCGTTTGTTTAATCCTAACTAATATAAAAATATCGATTTTAACTTCTATTTGATTTGTTTTATTTCATTAGAATTGTTTTATCCTAAATTACTCTAATATAATTTTCATTTTATAGTATTTGCACCTGACTGAAAATATGATTTATACGAATCCCAGCTAAAGTTTTATTTAAATTTTAAGCAGCTGCAACCAATGAAATATGGCGTCTCTCAAAATAATAAATTAAAACAAACATTCGCATTTGTAAATTACACTTGCAACACTTGAGATAACTGCGGTCAAATGTTTGTAGACTATCAGGCAGATGTATACAATTATAAAAATATCAAACGCAATTTTCAAGTGTGAAACAACATACTGCAACTTAATTTATTATTGCAAGTTCAGCATAAAGTCTTCTTGTTTTAATCCGAATCATTCGCTGCTGAAAAAATTACCAGAAATAACGGTATCGATGAAATATAAGTAGGTGTTCGACAACAAATTTAAAATAATGAGTTGATTCCTCTGATAAAACTAAAAAATATTTGAAGCGAACTTTGTACTTCATAATAAACTTTCTCCTCTATGAATACAGAATCAGAATATTGAGCAAAAAAATGTATTTTCTCAACAAGTAACACTAGTTACATTTCAAATACTTTTAAATATATAATGTTAGAGTTTGTCGGTATACTGGTCCCAAGTTTATTAACAAGTGTTTGACGTTTCAGAAATCCTAATTATGCACATTAGCCATATTCCCATATTACATCGTAACAGAGAAAGTCCTTTTAAGACATTTTGGAGCGAATAATGACAAGCGCTGTAGAATAGTCTAGTAGACTGTTAAAAAGATGACGAATATTTCATTATAAGGACTTGCACCTTTAAGAAACCATATGGCTAATACACATTATTATATTTCTGAAAGGGCTCTACGTCGAAGGGCGCAACGTTAAGAGTTTTTAAATATATTTTGGACAGTATACCGACAACTTGTTTATTTACATTTCTTACTCGGTCAACATCTATTAACAAAAGTTAATCAAACACCAATCATAATTATTTCCAGATGTTAAATTATTGAATCTAAATTTAAGACTGCAACAGAAACGCTTATATTTTCAGAATGTTTTCAATTTAAAATATTTATTTTATATAAAATATAACAGTGTCCAATTTCAGATAAAATTACAAAATGAAACTTCTATTTCACAGCTTTTAAACTGAAATTACTCGTTGCCTTAAACGTTTAAAACCTTAAGTACACATATCGATAGGGCTAGAAACTCCATAATACTTATAAGACATCAGTACTTTTTTACGCACTGCCTATGTTTACAGAATTTTCCGTAACTCAACTTCTTTTCCACGTGCACTGAAAAAATCCGGCTATTTTTACCGAAATTTCGATAGAAATAGTTTCGGGACCCATCGCCACGGTTTTTTTTAAAATTATTGAAAATAAGTCTGAACTTCAGCGTCGCTAGAAGATGGAAAGAAGAACTATTCGGAAAAGAGCGACTTACACTGGTTTTTTTTTTCAATCAAAGAATTTCATCATTTCTAAGCGATCACATCTCTTTATACGACTCTATAGCCGCAAAAAGGAAAATAACAATTCTAGAATCAAGAATTCTAGATACGGCACTGGGAATTGCTTCCCGGCCGGCCGGCTGACGCCATTTTGGCAGCGGAGACCGGAAAGTGTGCTCGTGGGCACGGAGTCCACGCAGCTGGCGATTTTTATCTCGACTTTCGACCGTTCCTTCAGAGCCTCGTCCAAATAATCGACTACTCACAATCCCTTTCCACCTTGGGCCCTCTTGACTCTTGATTACCTAACACCTTTGAAAAAATTCAAACGGATCTCAGATATAAGCGGAAACGAAATCTAAAAAAGGAAATGAAACTGATACTAACAACTGAAATCAAACTGAATTCTAATCTAAAATTCCAAATTAAGCATGATCAAATACCGGTTTACACTATCCCATTTACATCAAATTTCACTTTGCGGAAAATCAAAATAGCCTTACTTCTGATAAAACTGAGGAAATCCAATCTTTATTCCAACATTGCAGGTATTTTTTTCGAAGGTATTTCCGGTTTCTAGTGGACAAAAATCGAACGTGGGCGAAGGCCGAGAATCAAGAAAAAAAAAAAAAAAAAAAAGAGAAAGAAATTCGGAGAATAGCCCGCAACATGCTTTACGATTTCCGACGCCAACCCCGCCACACCTTGAAAACTTAAAGAAACCTTTTTGGGTTAAGATTTTTCTGCGGAAAGAAGACTGGAGTTATTCTTTTTCGTGCTGGAGACAGGAAGAGACAGGAATTTAAGAATGAGAATTTCCCACACGAGGGACCACGCCGTGAAGGAAGAACGTCAAAGGATCGATATGGTGCCTGACAATGTGAGCAAATGCCCGGGTATTCAGGGGACTTGGAGAGGATCTACGAGCACCTGCAGCCATAACCCCTATCTCAATTTTGCATCACGTCATAACTACGTGGCACAAGGCTCGTATTTTTCCGATTCCTCGAAATCGGGAAAAGATCCGCCAACCGGCGTTTCAACCTCTTTTTCCTCCAGCCTCTCCCCTTCAGCAAGCAAGATGTCCCCTGAGCACTCGTCTCGTATCTTTTTTAGCCCTCACCAACGGCTTTTTCGAAAAACTGGAATACTCCATTAAAAATGAATCAAATTTCGTTTAAATTTCCTAGTGCATCGTTAAGCTTGAGGGCGGGCTATTTTTTTCTTTAGTGTTTTCTGTTTTGTTGGATTTCTTTTAAATATGAACTGCGAAGTAAGAATGTGAGGCGCAGGATGGAACTTGCGAGAGAGAGAGAGAGAGAGAGCAAAGATTTTCTTAGGAAGTGGGACATTACTCACTTCGAAGCCCTCCGATTTTGCCCAGAGATTTCCGTCGTGCCCGGCGATAGCCGCTTTGGTTACACATCTCGAGGCGAGCAGCTGCTTGTCAATGTAATCCTGCCAGCTCATTTTTGAACACAGGGGGGGATAAAAACTCAACTGTCCGCTACTAACCGCACTAAGAAGACACTGATACAACCCGTCACCGACTGGCTCTCGGCTCACTACTGCGGCCGATTCGCGCTAGCTTCATGCCGGTCGATCCCCACTCTTCAATATTTCTCTGTTAGGCATATCCCCACTCCTCGGACTATCAGGAGTGTACTTGCGGTCAGAATTATTGGGGGTCTAGACATTATTAAGTGGCGGGAAATATTTGAATTGGATGTATAAACTTCATGTTTCATTTTCTATTTGAGTTGCTAAAAAAAGGGTTTGAATTGCTCATTTTGGTATTGCGTAAAACTCTCGATGATGAATAACGCATTAAATTCTCTTTGCATTTCTATTAGCTTTTTTATTTTTCTATTACATGCTTCAGCCTCAGGAAGTTTAAATTCTTCTTTAATAACAAAGCGCGCAACTAGCACTTTTATTTTACTCAATAAATCTAGAGATACCTACCTAAATCACATTTTAAAAATTTCGATTGCTATGCGGATTATATAAATAAGATTAACATGGTGGTCGTTTTAATAAAAGGGAAATATTTCCGGGTTTTTCCCCGTTCGCAAAAACGTTGCTATTGATGAAATGAAAAAGTTCGAACATACGTCCTATTTACTCACTTGAAAATAAAATCTTTATTATTGATAACAATTATAAAAAGAAAACTGTCTTCATACAAAATAATATTACACAGAACCTTAAATACTATTTATGTTCCGATTTTATAAAAATCAAATACTCCTTCGTTCCATAGGAACATAATACTTCATAGATTACATCCAATAACTTTCTCCACTAGTTTATCTCAATCCAGTTTCTATCAACATTGCTTCGATCTTAAGAGTTAAACTATCAGGTATTTGCGGCTGATATACCCAGCTTGTAAAATAAACCATTTTTTCATCTTCTTCATGTTGGTGGGCAATATTTTCGAAAACAACTCGTTTTACTTTGGCCTCGTCCTTGTAGGCTGCATAAATATTTTGCACTGTGCTAACTGTAAAATATGTTTTAAAATATATCTATTTTAAATCTTAATGTTGAATATTCAAATGTTTATTTTGTGTTTTAACGTACCATATTTTTCAATCGGCCAAGTCAAAAATAAAACGCCCTTGTTCTGGTGCACCGATTCTAATTTTTCAAATTTATCGACAATAATGTGAAGATTATTGACTACTTCATCCTAACAAAAAATGAGGAAAATTAGACATCTGTATAGAATAAAATTTTACTCTTGAGAAATTAAAATTCTTACTGCTGTCTCACAAACTTTCTCTAATGATGGACATAGTTGAATTAATTCCTCTGGATAAGATTCGTCAATTTTAAGGTCTATTATGGATTGTACAATAGGAACTCCCTTTAAATGTGCAGCATTCCATTTTTGTATGTTTGAATGTAGTTCCACAATTAAATTTCGTATTTGGAGTGGAATTCCAGTCAGAGTTTTTCCTTTGGATGCAGAAGACCCTGCAGCTTTGGAAATATTATTTTATGGGTGAAAAAATAAAATTTATCATGTCCCTGGAATATTCAACGCTTTTGCTTAGACGATTTTTTTAATGTTGGGTTTTCTTAATCCTTTTTTCACCCACAATGCCCTATGTCTCAATTATTTTTAGTTTACTCGTTGTCAAAATATATTCGATTAAATATAAGTCAAATTTAACCTGTAACGTGTCCTTGAATACATTTTTTCAAATTTATGACGTTATATCTTTTAAGTCTAATTTTTAAATACACGTATTTTCAGAAAAAATTCCAGAATTAAAAAATAAAGCCTTTTCTCGTTTTCAATTATAGTTCCAGAGCAATATTAATTTGTGATCGTCCGCGAAGTAATGGATCTAATGCGGAAAAATAGATTTTTCCACTAATCGAGATAGTCGAAATAGTCATGCGGTTATAAAACAGTTTTTTATTAACTTGATGGGCATGAGTTTAATTTTCAGCTTAATCTACTTGTTTTATATTTATACTTTTTTAAGAGATATTCGCGTTCTTCTAAGTTAAGGTAAAAAGGATTATTTTTGGGATTGAGTCTATAATTACCGAAAAAATCCGGCTATTTGTACCGAAATTTCAGTTAAAACAGCTTGTTCTCCCTGAAATTCGTAACGACAAAATTCAGCTATTCGTACCGAAATTTCGGTACACGCAGTCACGGCCTGTAGAAAAACAAACGTACATGGCTGTTCTAAAAGCAGATATAATTATTACTTCAACATAAAAAAATATTTGTAATTACCTAAATGATATATTTAAAGGATGGCAGGACAGAACTAGATAGCCAACAAAGTCAGAATTTTTCAGAACGAAAGAAAAATGTTATAAAATTTAAATCATTACTTAAAGATAAGACACAAGTCCCCATCCGAGATGAGGTGCTCACTAAAATTTCAACTAAAATTTAAATAACTTTTATTTTGTATTGCTGTATTAAAAAATGAGAATTTGAACAAATCCTTTTATCACAACGTGTACTTGTTTTTTAATAAGCTTTTATGCAACAAACCCATTTTTGAAAAAATGTTGGTTAACTAGTTCTGAGCTGCTACCTTCAATTTATTATTAGTTTTTTTTTAAATATTCATTACAAATATTTGCGTAGGTCTTTATTTCGTTTATTATTTTTTACATTTCACTCTTACACGTTATGACCTCGATAAAGTTTAATTAATTTTAATTAATTTCATCTGTTAAACTTGTTTACCTAGTTCCCCAATTTTTATAAGTAGATACACTTTTCTGAAATATAGATTTTATTCCTAAAACTTGTTGTTCCAATCGATTTTTGCTATTATGAAAGGATCTACATTTTCCTATAGTTTTTAGAATATGCACTAGCAGAATTTTCGGATTGAACTCCGTACGTATTTTATTTGTAATTACTGGACTGAAATAAAAATTACTAATAATTTAAGAGATTATAATAAAAGTTACACAAGATTTTACAGTATCTGATTTTAAGTATAAATCTTATAAAGAGTTAATACGGTTAATATGAATTTATAATATATAAAAATGGCCAAACAAAAGCAACAATATTAAGGTTAGGTATAAAAACTATATAAATAATAATAATAATAATAATAATTATTATTATTATAATTAAATAGAAAAAATATGTGTCACCGTTAGAGTATTACAGTAACAAATTAAATGTTTAGGTTATGTTTTAAATTTACAAACTTTTCTAAATATATTGTATTATAAATTTAATCTATATGATTATTTATTTTAAAAAAACAATAATTCCTTACTAATAACTGGTGTAAACTGTCCAAATTTCTTTTCCATGATTGACAAACTTGTTTTTGCATAACCTGATGCAACAAAAACACGTGCTTCTTTTCTTTTGTGAACTGTCTAGTCCAGTCCAGTGCCGTAAAACAAATTTTTAAAGCCCTAATTGAAATAGTGTTTTCAAATTGACCTTATTCAGCCTTATTTATGTAAACTTATCAGTTTTCAAGATATAAGCAGTTAAAGTTTACTTTTTTTTTACTTTTTTAGCAAGTAAGGAGGTATATACTTTATTAAAATAATAAATAATTCGAATTTTTGGATTTTTACAGGACGACACTTCTGATTTTATTCTTGCTTTTAATCCTCCCAGTTTTATCTCCTTCCAGTTGTTTAGCCCCATTTTCGTAATTCGTTTGGCACTTTTCTCTTGAAAGAAACTTCGACTTTTTCAATTCCCCATTGCGAAAATACGTAAACTTTAAATAAGCAAGGAGATTCTACAACCGAAAAACACGCCTGTCCCACATCATAATATCTTTGCCCACGTCTCCCTCGTGTTACGTCGGCACGTGGGCCAGCCAGAAATCCGCACAGAAACCTAACCTTAAAACTAAGAACATGTACCACGAAGCCGTGCAAACGTAAACACTCCAAGAAAAGTTCCAATTTTGGTAGGATTTTGGTGTTTTATAGTGAATAAATGATCATAAAATACAATCATGCAAGTGTCCAACCAGAACAATGTAAAAATTTACAATCTAAGTGCCGGAAGGTCTCTTCCCGAGGTAAGTTTTCTTTCTGAGGTTATGGTTATGAACTGCAATTAACTGATATTAATAGCAATTTCTACATCTACCGTAAAACTAAGGTGCAGTTATTGCGAATAATATAGATCTTACAATTAGTGTTTACAAATCTAATCAAAAATTTCCTTTCAGTGGTTATCAGAGAGAAAGAAGAGGAGCTTATCAAAAAAGCATGTCGGTAAGTTGCTGTATTTGTAGAATCTTTTCCAGAATAGTTTTGAATCACCTAACTATTTCTCTATTTTTAACGCTGCTTGTTATTGAATAGAGTAGATTATTTATAATTTCGTTAATAATAGCTTCTTAAATCTAATTATTTGATTTTTGATAGAAATACGAAGAAGAATCGAACTCATTCAGGACTTCGACATGCCTGCAGTCAGCACGAGTGTTAGAGTTTCAAACGACGGTCAATATATTTTTGCGACTGGCATTTACAAACCAAGAGTAAAATGCTTTGACGTCACAAATGTATCACTTAAATTCGAAAGATGCTTTGATTCTGAGGTCGTTACATTCGAGATTTTATCCGACGATTACAGCAAGGTTGGTAGAATCTTATTACTTTTTTTGTTTTTTAAAATTAAATTATTAAATTAAATTATATTATAATTAAATTTTTGTCTTTTAAAATTAAAACTTAAAAATGTTTAATTTAAATAATTAATGATATGTAACGTATAAAGCAGAAGCTGTACTCTTTAATTGAAAGTGATTAAATAATATGCCGTTAAGCTGAAAAATGTTTAATTTTAAACTTTTGTAAATTAAACAGTTCAAAGATTTCTGGTTAAAAAATGTATAATCACGCTGTCCCTTTCGCCGTTTAAAATTGATAATTGTTCAAATATTATTTATAAAAGTTTTTAATTGAATTGATTGAATATGTTCCATTTTTGACTGACACACAATATTTGAATATAATTAAAAATTTAATAAAGCCGTTTAATTATCAATCTATTAATTGGAAGTTATTTTTAAAATAAAAATATTTAATAAAGTTTCAATCGCACGTTTACATTTCTATAACTACTAAGGCTTTCGAGTCAAAACAGTTCGATCTTTAACTTTAAAATATGCAAATTGTTTCGTTTTTATCGGATTTAGAATCGTCTAGTGAAATCACTTTTTAATACTCGAAATACAGTTTAATTTAAAAAATCAATGTGACATACTTTAAAATTACGCATTGTGAACTTAGTGATTCCAGAGTTTGAATGGTTAATAATTGAAACTAACATTATTGTTTTGAATTGCATTTTATTGTCTGATATAAAATTTGTGTTATTTCAAGTGATTGGATAGATTTTTCTGCAAAAAGTTTGTAAAATTCCCGGTTAAAAATAAATTTCCAGTCATTTGCCTTTTTTTCTCGGTCTCAAGAAATTCCCGATTTATATAATTAATACAGTCCAGTTAACTATATTATTAATTGGCTATTCCTTTTAAGCTCGTTTTCCTACAAAGTGACCGAAACATTGAATTCCATGGTCAAGGAGGAAAATATTTTCGAATAAGAGTCCCACGTTTTGGTCGAGATATGAAATATCATTATCCAACCTGTGATTTATTCGTAGTAGGAGCGAGGTACTTTATTCGGAATTAATTCTATTGAATACCAATTATTTCGTATAATTAATAATTAAAACAATGATTATTTTTGTAGTAACGAGATCTACCGATTAAATCTTGACAGAGGAGAATTTTTGAAACCTTATACCTCGGAGGCTTCTTCGATTAATAAATGCGCAATTAATCCCGTTCATCATCTACTTTTAACTGGAACTCAAGATGGAAAAGTCGAGGGTTGGGATCCTAGGGTTAGAGAAAAAGTAGGAACTCTAGATTGCGGATTTCACTGCATTACACAGGATAGTAGGTTAGTAACAACTAGATAATCTAATTTCAGACTTCACACTTTCTTCCATTCCTCTTTTTCCCATTTTTTTTAAAGAAATCTTTTTTTCCTTCTTTCAAAAAAATTCCCCTTTTCCCATGTCTACTTGTTTTTGTTTTGTTTTTTGCCTAAATGTGAATTTAATGAATAAACCCCGATAAGAAAATCCAACTATTCTTGTTTGTAAGATAATTATTATTAATTAAAAAGCCTACTATCGTGTTTTTGGTTCAGAATAAATTTTTTTAAACCGAAAATTCAACTGTTTTGTTGAACATTTGTCATTTTTTATATAAAATTTGATCTTTTAAATTGAAAATCTTTTTGGAGAAAAGTCTTGTTTTTGGATTGAACGCTGATTTTTTCCATTCAAAAGTCTCTTTTAGTTACAACGTCTACTATTTAGTTAAAAATCTATTTATTTGGCTGAAAAGTCATCTTTTTGTGGAAAATTCATCTTTTTGATTGAAAATAAATTCTTTTTTGGATACAAAATTCGTCCAGAATTCATCTCTTTTGGTCAAAATCTTTATAATGTAGTTCCAAATTATTCTGTTAAAAATTCAACCTATTTCCTTGAAAGTCATTTTTTCGGGTTGAAAGATAATTATTTTTATTTGAAAGTTTACTATTACATTTTAGGTTCAAAATGCACTCTTTTTGTTAAAGATTCTGCTATTTGGTAGAAAATTCCACTATTTTATTATTTAATATAAATAATAATTAAATTTCAATATATATTAGTATATTATTATTTCATATGTCAATAAAAAGATTTATCTACTACATAAGTTCAATTTCGTTATACATTTACTTTATCAGCTTGCATTTATAAGTTTAGTTGAAATTCTATTGCTGAATTCGTGGTTGAAAAGCAAGGTGAAAACTGCCTTATAGATAGAAAATCTTCTAAAACATTTGTCATTAGGATTAAGAGATTAATTTTTTGGTTGAAAACATAATTTTTTGTTTGTTACAGATTATTGTTTTTTATAAACAATTTGAATTTTGATGGAAAGTTCTTCTTTTTCACTTTAATGTTCAACTTTTTGGTTGTAAATGTAAATGCTCGGTTAAAAAATTAAGTTTGTTGTTGTTGTAAATGCAACAGTTTTAGTCTAATTTTAGTTTTTTGTTTGACAATTCGATCATTTGGTTGAACATTCATTTTCGTAGGTTGAGAATTCAACTATTTGGTTAAAAAATGAACTTTTTTGTTAAAAATTTAACGCGTTTGCTTGAAGGATTTAAATGAAATTTTTTAGTTAAAAATTCATTTTTTCTGTTGAAAATTCATCGTTCTTGGTTAATTTTAACTTTTTTGTTTAAAGCTCATCTTTTAAGGCTTAAAAATAAAACGCTTTCTAAAACATTCGACTTCTTAGGTAGGAAACTCAAATTGTTTTTGGAAAACTCATCTTTTTGATTGAAAATTCCAGCATTTTGTTGAAAATGCAATATGTTTCGACTTGAAATCTTAGAAATATGATACCTAAATTAATGTTAAAATAATTGATTCCCCTATATTCCTGCTTTTTTTAGTTTAAAGTCTGTTCCATCAGTCACAGCCTTAAATTGTCAAGGGGCTTTAACTTTGGCAGTTGGTACTCTCACTGGTCAAGTTTTATTGTACGATATGAGATCCAGTAAACCGTTTTCAACTAAGGACCACAATTACGGGCTACCAATCAGAAATGTAGAATTCCATAATAGTATGGATCTTATATATTCAATGGACAGTTCGATCGTAAGAATTTGGGATAAGAATAATGTAAGTAGGAAGTTTTATTTTAACGCATCCTCGTATATTGACTTCAAAACTAAATTTTTAAATTTTCATTACGTTGAATTGTACACTCTTGATATTTGGCGTACAAGAATTTGTGCATTTTTTTAAAATCTGTTTTAAACCTTTGAGATCTTTATTAAATCATTAAAATCCCCGTGGAATTATATGATTTGCTATATTATTTATTAATTATATTATTATAGTTTATTATTGAATTAAAATCTTTGAAATCTTTCTTGACAGTTATCACCGCCTGCACCCTTTCTTTTGGTAATATTTAGAAAATAAAATTACTTATTTTCAGTTTTTCAAGCATTTCAAACAAATTTTATGTAAGTTTATGTTTTCCATGTTTTTTTTTAAATTCAGTATAACTGTTTTCACTACAAGGGTTCAAGATAAATTAAAAAAAAAACTTGTTTTGCATTATCGTTGTTAATCATCTATTTTGTAAGGTTTTTTGTATCTAAAAGAATAATTTATAATGATTAGTGAAAATAAAAAATGTATCAGGGAATAGTCTGGGAAGTTCGAAATTGGGACAATAAACCTGTTTTTGAACGGCCTCGGAAATATTTTTAAAACTTTTAGAAATGTTTTTATGTCTTTAAGAATACTTGGAAATCATTTGAAATATTTAAAAATCTTTGGAATATGTCAAATCTTTGTGAAATCTATTAAGTATTTCAGATCTCCATAAACCTTTTCAAATTGTTGAAAAAATTGAAATTGGCGTACACTTAAAAGCCGAGTCGTCAACCCCTCGTCTTTTTATTAGAATATGAAAATTTCAGGGCAACTTATTTACTGCAGTAGAGGCGAATTTCGACTTTAACAACCTCTGTGTCGTTCCAAATACTGGAATGTTTTTTATTGCAAATGAAAATCCGAAGATACAAACTTACTACATTCCAAGTCTCGGACCCGCTCCAAAGTGGTGTGGTATCCTCGACCAGCTCACTGAGGAATTGGAAGAGAAAACTCAGGAAATTGTCTACGACGATTTTAAATTCGTCACAGAGGCAGAGTTGGATGGAATGGGTATTTCTCATCTCAAGGGTAGCAATTTACTGAGAGCTTTCATGCATGGATACTACATAAACGCCAATTTGTATCGAAAGTTCAGAGATATGGTGCAACCTTTCGATTTGGAAGAGCATAAGATGAAGAAAATTAGGCAGAAAATCGCCGAGGAACGGGCTAGCAAAATACAGGTACGTTTTTGCGACACATTTTCCCGCATAAAGCTAATGGGTACCTTCCTTATTTTTATTTTTATTCTTCCTTTCAATAAACAGATTAAAACAATTGTTGTAAAAAATTCTGGTAAACGATGCATGATATCAAAAAAGAGCGAGAGGTATTTTTTGTATAACTTTTTTAGATGTGCAAGTTTTTATCTTAACATTTTTTTTGTATCTTTTGATGATTCCTAGAAAATTAAAAAAAAAAACTTATAAGTGTGGTTATTTTGTTTTTAAAATCTACCTATTAGATTTTTGAACAAATCGTCGCCATTTCGGTTAATATAATATCTGAATTAGAAAGAAAGCTTTAGAAGTTCGCGTAATTTCCTCTAACAAACAACATATTTCTTCGCTATAAGATATTCTGCGATTTTAAGCGTAGAAACTGCCTGATTTTAAATGGATTCTGTGTTTTGTATTTATTTTAAATTAAATTTAATCTAATGTTCTTCTTTTTTTAGTTGGAGAAGACTCTCCCAGCTGTCAACAAAGATCTTGCTCTCAAACATATGGCAGTGGACAATCCAAAGAAAAAGAAAAACACGTCAAATCTCCTTAAGGATAATCGCTTCCAAGAGTTGTTCACAAACCCTGACTTCCAAATTGATACGAACGCCGAAGAATACGTTTTGCTAAATCCCGTAATTTCTCAGGCGGACAAACGCAAACGTAGAAAACTGGCAGAAGAAGAAGCAGTAGAGGCTTTGGTGGTTCCAGAAGAAGAGGATGATGGTTAGTAAATCGAAAATAAAAATAGTTTTGGAATCTACATTAAATTTGGATCACAAGTTTGTTTCTATCTTTTTTTATTTTTTATTTTAAGGTAAAACGAGTGCCGATGAAGATTTTCGTGATAGCAGTTCCGATGATGAAAAAGTTTGGTCGAAGGAAGTACAGAAGAAGTACAAAATACTGAAGAGAAATGCAAAGCGGAAGGAATGGGAAGAAAGTGCCGAAAAAGAAGAGGAAGAGGAAAACAATTCAGGAAAGAAGACAAAGATCTTTGAAATCAAAGAAGGCGTCGAATTTGCTGGATCAAAACTCCAGATTCGAAAGAGAAACAAGTAATTGTAGATTTTTTTATTCTGCAAACCTGCCAACGAGTGGCTTCTTTCTTTATTTCTTCATTTTCAAAATTTATCCCTTCAAAATTGATGAATATTTGAGTGTGAACCAATTTAAGGTTTGATTTTTATTCTTTATTTTAGATCAAGCCTTGGACAAAGACTAAAAGATGAGGAAGCCAATAGTTTGAAAGTGACTGGATCAGGGGGAAATAAACAAATGACATTCACTATTGGAAAGGTTAGAAAATTAATTTAATTATATATTATAAAATTAGTACCTATCACGAAGTAATAGTAAGGAGTAGAAACTCCGTAAGTGGGGGTAGAACAAAAACCCCTCCAAGAATTATGACGAAGCGTAAGAACGTTTCTACATTTTTGTCATGCGCGTTGAT
>JAAAKG020073996.1:0-17150 GCA_010014905.2 Druon quercuslanigerum
ATGAATTATAGTACGGTTCGGTATCGTTATCGTAATTTTAGTATCGTCCCCTGTAAATTGGGGTTAGGACTGCTTTTAAGAAAGCTGGCGCCTTGAGGCTTACGTTTTCTTTATATTATCTGTTTCCCTTTGTGCGCGGCCTATAGGACCTTGCCTACTTGTAGGCAAATGGCTGCGTGACAAGTTCTTAAAACGTACCGCTCGCCTCGTGTAATAAAACACGAAAAAGTAATATGATTTTGAAGGTGAGTTATAGCCGCCCGCTATGAAAAAAACGATGCAAAAAAATCTTAACAACAAAAAGATTATTTTTAAAACAATAGTAGGTAGAAATTTTACTAGCAGTAACTGAGAACAAAAAATTTGAAATAAGGTGTTAACACAACATTTAAAGTGCTTTCAATTTGAAGACTTATGATAATAAAAAGAAGAGAGAAATTATGCACTCGCAGATTTTTTATCATAAAGCTCTTGTGCTTCACTCGATTTAAGTGGTAAAAGACATAACTTAGTGATTGGACCATCATATTCGGAATTCCAAGTTTTAACTTTTACTGTACGAATCAAACCATCTTTGTCAGGGTAACTCCTAATAATTAGACCAAGTAGCCAGTTGGCAGGAAGGAGATCATCCTGTCGCAATAAAACCATGTCTCCTACATTTATGTTGGACTTTTCGTTGAACCACTTATGCCTTTTCTGCAATAAATGAAGATAATCAATAAATCATCTACGCCAAAATGTTTGTGAAATGAATTGCATTATTTCCTATCGTGAAAGTCTGCTTGCAGGCGTAAACTCCTATTAGGAAATGTCCAGGAGTCAAATAAGAAAAATCCTTTGCATCCGCTGAAAGGGGCGCTATTGGACGCGAATTGAGCGCAGCCTCGATTCGTGTGAGTAGAGTTGAAAACTCCTCATAAGTAAATTTCTGCAGACCTACGGTCTAACGCAAATGCTGTTTCACGCTCTTCACTCCAGCCTCCCACAAACGCCCGAAATGAGGTGCAGAGGGTGGAATGAAGTGCCACGATGTTCCTTCTGTAGTGAACTGATAATGCAAGTCATAAACTCTTTCATTTGCCTGAAGCCCTTTTTTTCAATTCATTGTCTGCCCCTTGAAAGTTTTTACTATTGTCGCTATACATGTGAGCAGATCTTCCTCTTCGAGAGACAAAGTGGTGGAAAGCTGCTATGAAGGCATTCGATGAACAATTTGTTATGAGTTCGATGTCAACTGTTCTAGTACAGCAGCAAATAAATAAAGAAACAGACGCCTTTTAGCTTTTATTCCCACGACCAGAACCTAATAGAATATCAAAAGGGCCTGCATAGTCAACCGCGGTATGAGTAAAAGGTCGGCTAGGAGTAGTTCTAAAATCTGGTAGATTGCCCATGAGTTGCTGCGGAACAGATCACGCTGACGAACGCAAGTGACACATTTATTTATTAGAGCTTTAACTAAGGATCGAGCTCCCAGAATCCAAAAATTCTGCCTTAAAGTGCGTAAGATCAGTTGCAATCCTCCATGCAAGGATCTGAGATGGTCATGTGAAGCGATGAGTTCACTGATCTTATGACGTGGTAATATAACTGGGTGTTTTTCGTCATAATTAATGGGGGCAAAACGAAGTCGACCTCCCAAACGCAACAATCTCTTTTGAGTCCAAGAACGGATTTAATGGCTTTAAGGGGGATTTGGTCGTAAGAATACCTTTCTCATGAATGTCCCTTAATTCGACTACAAAGGAATCTTTTTGTACTGATTAAAGCCAAAATAATCGAGCTTGATCTATTTCTGATGTTTGTAAAATTAGAGATAGGTATCGTGGTTTGGCTCCATTTTTCTTAGAAATTTCGTACTATAGGATTTTGACGAAACGAAGACAATAGGCCGTTGCGCGAAGCAGTTTTGACCAGGAAGAGTATTTATGTACCAAATCAAATGTGAGCTTCTTCTACACTACTGACTTGATGAGAAGTTTGTGGCCTTAGCTTCAAATCAACGTCAGGATCTAAAATGGGACGTTTGTCTAGCCAACAAGCGGAAGGCCGCCTCATGCCACCACAAAGGATGATCAAGAAGTTCTCCTGAAAAGATCCCCCGGGATGCACAATCATCAGGATTGTACAGAGTAGGGACATGACGCCATTTAGCATTAGGTAAAAGTTCATATATCAAGGCAACTCGATTCGCCACAGAAGTCTTCCAATTCGAAGGATGTTTCTTGAGCCAGCACAATACTACTGCAGAGTCGCAATAAACGGGAACACTTTCCAGATTCATATTTGAATCCACATGCTTAATAATTTTAGCTACACGAACAGCCCCACATAATTCCAATTTAGGAACGCTTATTGGAGAAATAGGAGCTATTTTGGTTTCTGATAGTAATAAAGTGACCTCGGCGTGACAAGAATGCGTAAATATACATTTGCTGCATAAGCTTTGGTAAACGCATCTGCAAACCCGTGCAACTCGCAAATTGAATTCGATATGAGTTGACCTGTCCACCGTGGAATTCTCAACTGCTCTAAGTTGAAAAGAGCACGATAATATTCAAGCCAGTGAAACAGGATGTCATCTGGCAACTTTTCATCACAGTCGAGCTTACGTAGCCATAATTCTTGCATTAACAACTTTGCTACAACTATCACAGGAGCTAACTCATTTAGCAATAACGAAGAGAACTATTCTTTTAGTAAGAAATTTAATGGGCTCAGGATTAACCTTGATACAGTGGAAACTCCAAGGCACGTTCGTGTTGCCCAGAAGGGCATTCACTAAGTAGTATGCTATCATTAGCTGCACACTTTCTCACCAAACATAACATCGTCAACGTAAACATTATTTTCAAGAACATGCTTTGCGAGTGGAAAGTTTGAGCCCTCATCCTGCGCTAATTGTTTAATTTCCATGTTAGCAACATAAGGAGCACATGCAGTCCCATAGGCGACCGTGGTCAATTGATAACCTACAATTTTCTTATGAGGAGACTGCCAAAGTATTCGTAGATAGTCTCGATCTTTGACGTCAACAAGAGTTTGTCGAAACATCTTCTCCACATCCGCTAGATACACGTAACGATGCACTTGCCACCGCATAATAATAGAAATTAAATCTGTTAAGATTTTCAGACCAATAGGTGGATGTGAATTTAACGATGAGTTGTTTGAAGTGGGACTGGAAGCATTAAAAAAAAAACACGAAAACGAGTCGCAATACTGGTAGCTTGAATTATGGGATGCTGAGGTAAATACACCATTTGTTCAAAGTCTTTAAGATTTTCCCTTTGAATAACTTTCATGTGACCCAATTGTTCGTACTCGGACATAAAGTGAAAATATTCTTGCAACCTTATTAGCACAATTCCAGCTCTTTCGAAAAAATTACCGATATTGATCGGAAGCCCATGTTTAAACGGTAGGCGGACTACGGAACGCCCGGAGTCCAGGCGCTTATGAGTAGAAATAAATTGTTGTTCACACGAGAGCTCTTCTTCATTTAAAGTTATTTTAATTGGGAGTTCTTCCAACACTCAAAAACGAGCTAAATCCTTATGAAGTACTTCAGATGTTACGTCATGATGAGCTGAAAATGAAGAAACAATAGGTGACATTTGATTTGAAACTGGACCTGAAAGGATCCAACCAAAGATGGTTGCTTGCGCCGTCATGGTGCCCAAAAGCCCTTGTTTTAATCCTGGCAATAAACAGGATCCAAATTTGTCTGCACCTAAAATGAAATCAATATTCGAAGTGTTGAATGGGTCAGCTAACAAACATTGTTTTATTTCTGTTTTCACCCTCGCGCCTGTTCGCGAATGATTGCAAGTATAAAACTTTACAATCCTTTTCTTTTGGAAAAAATTGAAAAAAGCTAATTTTCTAGCTGAACCGTTTACTGAACCACCAACTCCATAAACCAGAGCATTAATTTCATCATATCTCGGACATAAGACTTTTACCGCTCTTTCTGATGCGAAAAAACACTCAGATCCCTGATCTAACAGTACTCTAAATTTAGAGATTCGACCATTATCAGCCCGAACGTCTAGCAGAGCCGTAGCTAAAAGAGTATTACCCGACAGATTTGGAAAAGTAATTAAAAATATGTACAGATGAGATTTCACGGTTTATAGAGACATGATTCGCTTGCAATGTTGCAATCTTACTCCCACCCGAAGTATTAGGAGATTGAACAATCTTATCTATCTGATTTATAAAAGATTTGTGCGCGGAAGTCGACGCAGTAGTTTTGACAGGATTCGATAAACCAGTTGCACTCCGTGGTTCATAATGTAGTGGCGTGTTGTGCTTTCGCTGACATTTGGCACATTTTCGTTAACTAAGACAGAAATATGGCTTGTGCCCTGGAATTAAACAATTATAACAACATTGGTTTTATTGTGCAATTTCTTGACGTTTATCAATCGACTGTGCCCGAAATTGTGAACATATAAATAAAGGATGATTTTCTTTACATAACAGGCACTTAGAACTGGTAGAAGCAGTATGGCTCCGCCCCGACGATGACTTCATATTTTTAGAATATCTGGAGATAAATTTTTTGAAGTCTGAATTGCTTTCAAAACACGAATACGTTTTTCTCAGAATTTATCAAGTCCATTATACGTCGGATAGTCGATACGAGAACCCACTAGCATCTCCCATTCCCTTAAAAAAGCAATGTCAAGTTTCTTCACAATTAAGAAAACGAGTATGTCACTCCACGAATCCGTCGTACATTTTGAATTCTTGAGAGCTGCTAAAGACTCATTTGTTGTATCGCGTAATTTTCGGAGTTCTGCCACCGAGTTAGGTGTCATACTAGGGAGACTAATAAAAGATTGTAAATGAGCAGAAATCAACGCTCTCTGGTTATCAAATCTGTTCTTTAGCGACTCCCAAGTAGTCATAAAATTTGCATCAGTTATCGCAACATGCTTTAATAAATGTTCAGCGTCACCCTTTAATGAATATTTTAAGTAATGCAGTCTAGTCACATTAGACAACGCTTTATTTTTAATAAGAAGAGCTATAATAAATGTCTAAAATTTTCCCATTCTTGATAATCCCCATTGAATTCTGGTAACACAATCTGAAGGAGCTTGACAGGTAATCATTCATGTCTTGTGTTTAGAGTTTGATTTAAACTTTCGTTTAAGTTAGGTTCCGGTGTTAAAAAATCAGTCTGGTTTATCAAGAAATCATGAGCACTAAGATATGCATCTTCAATTAGTAAGAATTTAGATTTAGTAAAATACTCAAGTTTTTCACGATCCTCAGACGTAGAGGCATCTTTAATCTCCAGATGAAGATTCTCACATGATTTTCAGCGTTGGTCGAGAAGATCCAAACGAAACTTGGCAGTCACCAGATTGACGTTGACTTTTGCAATTTTCTTAAAGTTCGTCTCAGTCCTCATAATAGACTGTGAAATCTCTGATTATTCAGAAAACAATGCATCCATTTTGACTTGAATTGGCAATTGAAAGTCTTAATAAAGATCTTACAACATTGAAACTGTTAGATCGTTTGATAACATTTGCAACTAGTTATCACGAACGAACAGTCACCAAATTATAGCGAGGAAACGTGATTTATTTCAAAATTTTCGAGACGCCATAATAGCCGAAAACACATCGAACTTTTGAACTTTCTAGATATTTTTCAAAATGTTAAAAAAAATGTTCTTTTTTTTATAAATCACACTCCTATCCAGCTCGAAGGACCATGTTTAATTTTCACGATAAACTCTGTAATTTTTTAATTGAGAATTATAATGATTCACTTGCACCAGATTAGGTTGAGTCAGTGCTTTCGAAGTTTTATGAAGAAAACATAGCAGTCTTTATTTAAGTATAAGTTCGAGCACAACTTGCGGATATGACCCTTTTGATCTTCGATAAGTTAATATCCATTTCGTTTCTCAAATCAATAAATATTACTTGGCGCGAATTAGGCAATTGTAACGTGGTTTCTCTAGTCAAACTGTCGCGTTCCTCGCGTTCTTACATACTGAAGGTTCGGGAAACCTGAGTGGTTGCTACGACGGTTGGCCATTCTCACATTATCATTATCAAACTCACAATATTTACGCGTGACATTGTGCTGATATAATTCAACACTTTCAGAATGAATACAATTAAATTGAACGCGTGAACACTATGCGTGCCTGAGAACAGCATTCAGAACTTAATATAAGGCTTCCGTAGCTGGCACAACTATCTCCTTCGACTACGATTAATATGCTTGCTGCCCTGGTTATCTATTCATTTGAGGCGAAGGATGAGTTAACGGTCCTCGACATAACCAAGCGTAAGTTCATGCATATGCAGAAAACCTTTCATATCCACTCGTTCGATCCGCGCTTATACATCTCACGCCGTAAATGCAGCCAGGAATTATGAGATATTTGGCCACCGAGCGTTTCTTTACAAAGCCGCATAGCAGGTGGCCGAGACCCTTGGCCTACCTCTTAAAAGCAGAAGTAAGTAAAGCGCATTCCTACGTTCAGATGCCTCATTCCTAAACGCCGGAGGGAAGAAAGCAGATGTCATTAATTTTTTCAAAGCAGCCATATTGAATTTGGGTATGTAGGGTTTCCTTTTGGAGTGCTGAAATCGTGTCGTTTCTACTTTAGCATACCGCATTTTAATCCAAGGCGTTGCAGTGTTTTATTACAAACTCTTTCACTCTTACGGTGTTGGCTTTCACATCGATACAACACACGCTCCAAGAGAGACCTTGTCAACTGTCAAAAATGAGAAGTATCGAATATACTGGAACTAAATATTCTCTAAAATTGTTTCTGCTACGCATGCGAACAATGTTCGTTATCGCATTTGTGGCACCAGCCGATAATAACATAACACCCAAGAAACATAAAAAGAAAGAGAAATATAAAGACCTTATAAGGGAGTTGCAACGGTTTTACCGAGAATAATCTATTAGTAATTATTATTAATTGGTGTTTACGGAGCTGCCACGCATTCTTGTCGTGATTTTTTATGGGCTATCATATTTAGTCTCTGACATACTGTAACCGCCTACCTCACGCTATTGAGTAGAGGATGCAGCTAAAACGTTACCACGATTTTGACCTCCAATAACTGAACATTGCTAAGTTTATTTATACAATTTTTTAAAACTTTTTTTCGTTTCTATAATGCAAATGAAATTTTCCGATTTTTCATTAAACAAGTAATTTGTATTATTACATCATAAATAATCACAACATGCATAAGTTCGGAACACTAAACATATGCACAAATCATCAATATTCTGCTGATTGTTGTACTCGCGCAGAGTACGAAAAAAATCGCGTAGGTTACTTTGGTTGATCTCCAGAAGCTTTGTAAAAGTTCCAGATAGTTTAAAAATAAAAAAAGAACTCACCCCACCACCTATTCATCGTAAAATCCTAAGCCTTGCGGCTTTTATTTACGAAAATCTTCTATATGGTAGAAAAATGCATAGATGTTGCCTTAATTATCAGGATGTAAATGTTGACTAAAGCTACATAGCACGCTGTTACATCTTCCTAAAAATCTTCGAAATATTTTGCATACTCCTAAAAAAAGTAAATGTGTTGCTTTCTAACAATAAGTGCAAATTAGAATGCTTTAAGTACGGAAAATATTTCGAAGATATTAAGAAAGTTGTAACCGCGCACTGTTAAGTTTTGGTCAAAATTTACATCCTCATTATAAAGAAATCATCGCAGCTTTTAAAAGGTGACACTTGGACCTGAACATCTGTAACAGACCTAAAATCCACGCAGTTTTCCACCATATAGAGTATTTTTGTTAAAAAAGCATCCAGGCTTAGGATTTTACGGTGAAGAGGCGATGAAGTCATTTCATTTTTATTTTAAAACCATGAGGAAAAATTACCAAGTTTTTTGAGATGATCTAAATTTTATTTACTTTCAGCTTAGACATAAAGATGTAAAGAACAACACAGGACTCAACAGCGAGTAGATGGCCTTGAAAATGACTGATCATAAGCAAAAATTAGTAAAAAAACATTTATTTCGCCGAGATTTAAAAACTCTGCTTATAAAACTTTTTAATAAAATCAATACTTTCAGAGAAAAATGAGAATAACCTACGTTTCTTACATATTTATCACCTAGGGCCGCACTTAAAAATTAGTCGATTTGAAAAAGTTTTTTTTTAATTTTTAGAAAATTTTCTTATGAAAATACACTTTTTTTGCGTTGGTTTCAAATTAAAATTACAATTTTTTGTTTTTGCAAAAATACTTTATTCAGTGATTAGAGACTGAAGCTACCGTGAATCATCACAAAATTGTAAAAATAGGTTACTAACACACACACACACACAAAGAATAAGGCTCCAGAAGTCGGGATCAGGTAGCTAAGGGTAACTAGAATAAGAGCTAATAGGATAAAACCGAATAAGATAACCGGGAATAGGGAAATAATTTTAAATACAACACATAATAGGTTATCACTTCTGTCATGCAATGTAGAATTAACAAAACTAACCTCTTGCCAAAACATTTGTCGTAATCAGAACTTTTTCAAGACCATTTCTGAATCTATCCAAAACCTCAATCCTTTGCTGAACCGTCAAATCTCCGGATAGTATGGCCACTGCATGTCCGTCGTTTGTCATATTATCTGCTAGCCAGCTTGCTGTCTTCCTGGTCTAGAATGTATTTTATTATTTATTACAAAATTATTTTATTTAAAGCTTAACAGTTTAAAAACTATATTTCGGTTTACGGTCGTTTGTGTACATGAATTAATTATATTTTTGTGCTCTAATTTCTGTTAATGAAAGATGCAATTTTTATTTAATACAAATAATCGATAGCTCAATGTATCCTTTGCGAGATATTCCATAACTTACGCGACCACTAACGCGAGTCAAAGGCGATGGTGTACGCCGTAGACGAGTGCGAAGAGCTGACAGGCCAGTTATGAAATTAAACGAACCAGCAATTGTCTGCTAAAGGCTGATGTGAAAAAGTGACATGAGGACTGTACCATGAACTCCTAACCATATTTTAAAATACACAGACGCCAATATTATTCTGACACAGTTCACACTTAAGATGGTTACAGCTAAACATGTATCAGGCTTTGTAGGTTCTCGAGTTAAACTTTGTGCGTGAACCTTTCTACACACTTGGTAGCAAGCCTTCTTTTCTACGCCACTAACCACTAACTGCGTTCGAGGCAAATGCATGTTGGGAGACCTACAGCGAAGGTGGGATCCAAACCACCAGAATCTCAGTAGTGTACATAGAAAAATTTGTAGACGCACCGGCTCAGGGTATCGAACCCCGTACGGTGTGCTGCAGTTTGGAGTTTGTCCTTTACCGCTGTTTCGTTTGATTGTTTTGACTTGAAACATTTTACATGAGTTTCCGATGTAAAATGCATGGGGAAAAATCACTTTTTTAAGTTTTGGAATAATTTTTTAGGGATTTGGGAAAAGTTGACGGGAAAGTACAGAGGCTTGTAGAGAATTATCCAATCAAGAATTTCATATATCAGACATATGTGACACCCCGAACACACCCCAAAGAGTCCCAGAAAACTATCCTTAAAACCAAAAATGTCAATTCTTCATGAAATCGACCTTTTGAGCACGGTACTTTCTTCTTTCTTTTACTTAAAATTATTTACATTGGTCTAGTGAAATATTTAACAACATTCGTTAATTACCTTTTAAATACTTTAACAAATGAAATTTGTTTAAAAAAATTATTCAAAAATTCATTTTTTCCCCTAAAAATTATTACTATTGGTCTAGAGGAATATCTATTAACATTGGTTTATTAATGTTATATTATTTAAACAAATTACATTTGTTTAAATAATTTTAGTACACAAATTTTTTTTAGCAAATTTTTTATTTATTTAACAAATTCCATTTGTTTAAATAATTAAAAAAAATTAAATAAAAATGATTAATGTTGGTCTAGCGGAATATTTATAAATATTGGTTAATTAATTTTTAATTATGTAAACAAATTCCACTTGTTTAAAGAAGGTTTTTCCCCTTAAAATACGTGTAGCCCATGCATTTCACATGAAAAAGTTCAAGTCAAAACCGGCACCTGTCGATGAGATAGACTCTTGAAATTTTTTTTAGCGCCTAAAGATGTGGGATTGGTTGACTTGGATAGAATTGATCAGTCTGAAGAGTAACATCCCATTATTTCAATATTTCTTTTTAAAACGGGCACTGGAATATATCTTGAGAAAGGCACCCGTTATGTTAAATAGTCCTATCTTCGGTCAGTGATCATTATTATAAAAAAAATTCACTTAATAGCACAGACTTGCATCATTTCGGCATAGGGCTTTAGAAAGCTCACTTTTCTGAGGGGCCCTATAGGCTCATAACATATAGCGGATGCGAATAAAATATCTTACATCACTCGCAGGGTTACACACGTCTTTACGCGGGGAATTAAATTTTTACAATGAAAAAGAGATTACCATTCCCTGAAATAACTTTTACTGTTGATAAAAAATATTGTTGATATTGTTGATTCAGAAATTCCAGTAAATATTTTAAGCAAATATTTTTAGATCTCCTATTTATAAACTGTGTAAAAAAAATAGTACAATGTGTATCGAGGGCGTAAGGAAGGCTATTTTGACAAGTGTGTACTTGCCGCACGAGCGAAGTTTGGGCGGAAGTCACACGAGGCATAATAAACTTACGCTCTTGATACGCACTACACTTTATGTCCTACCCTCATTGAAAACAAGCATTTGAAGCAAATAAAGGAATTTTGTTGTGCACGGCCAGACTGGGTCTATATCGAGAAATCTCTTCTTATCTCTCTTACTTCTTTCTCTTCCATTTTCCTTTCTCCTTTCTCATTCCCCTTTCCCATTTCCTTCTCCCCTTTTAGCTGTTCGCCTTACTCGCTTCCCCATTTCTCAATTCCCGTTTCCGCGTTCAAACTTTGTCATTTCCCCTTGCATTTTACTTTCCCTTTTCCCAATCTCTTCACGGTTTCCTTTTGCCCTTTTTACCCTATCCCTATCATTTTCCCATTCCCTTTTACCTTTTTCACCCTTTCCCATTTCTCATTTCCCGTTTCTCTATTTCACCGTTTCCTTTCCCTTTTATTTTTCTGTTTTCCTTTTCCCATTTCTGCCTTTTCCTTTCTCTTTTCCCATTTCCCTTTTCACCGTTTCCGGTTTTTCATTTTATTCTTCCCATTTTCTTTTTGCTATTCCCTTTTTCTGTTACCCTTTCCCCTTCCACTTTTAACCTTTCCATGTTCCCTTCACACTTTATCTCTTTTTCCAATTTTCCGGTTTTCCTTTCCCCCCCTTTCCACTTTAATAATGTCTCCTTTTTCCCTTTCGTAAATATTTTTTTTTGATGAAATGGTTCAAAGAAAACCCACTTCAATTCACATCATATGATATTACCACTTCTGCCGGGCGTTCCACTTGCGTGGTGCAGTTTATGTATAGCGGGCGTAAAGTTTCATGTTGGTGCCTAGTGCCTACGGTAGATTTAGGTTTATCTTCAGCGGGTGCGATTTTTCAAAGCGTTTCAGCGTTGGAGTATGTTTGTAAATGGCCGTTTTACAAAAAAGCTTGGCTGAGGTTTTGTCGACAAAATCGGAGGCGTTCGATAGCTTAATTGACTAGTGCGTACGTTCAATTTAGATTTATAGGCTCAGGTTATGTCGTTTAGGTGCCAAGCGGGTGTGTTTTTTAAAACCATTAAGCGTGGGATTATGCTTGTAAGTGACCGTGCGTGCAATTGTGTAATTTAAAAATTAAATTAAGTGCAGTGAGAATATATCATATAAGATTTACAGAGAAGAGTGTGACATTTGTATCACAGATGATGACTGGACTGGATGAATAAATTGAGAAGCAACACATCAATTATAATCAAGACTTGAGGATATTCGTATGGTCGGTTGTAAGCAACCTTGCAACGTGATTGGTGGGGCTGGAACGGGTGGGAGATAGCAGAAAAAAATTTTGCCAATTATACCAATATATGCTGCTCGGTCAGCCTTGCGAATAGACACTATGTATAATAAATGGACTTTAAGGAAGCACGAAAGTACATCGATGCCAATTTTGCCTAAATTTCATATCGAGACGACTTTGCTTAAAAACATAACACGTTCTGTAACCGTCTATTCAAAATCCAATGGGCAAACATACGTTCAGGGGGTTGGAACTCCATTTAACGAGAAATTTAAGAATTATTAGATACCAACAATTTCTAAAATCGATCATGAAAGGAAAACAAATACAGAACCTTTAGACTTATAACTACAAATTGTTTCTCAGACTTTGATCGACTATGAGAAAGAACTTCAGAAATTGGAGAAATTGCAAGTATATACTCAAACATATGCGGAGGAGGACCTCCTGTTCGCTCTTCGCCGGGCTTTATCAGGACTTATGTTCCACAATTTGGCGCTTTCACGATTTATTTGATCGCCAGCATCTCGCGACGATCTGGCAATCATCAGCTCCTTCTAAGACTCCTGTGTTTATTTCTTATCAGCTTAAGATCCCAGTTTTGATTTGTTGGACTTTGAAGGACTATAGACTAATTTTCTCCTTTTTCATTTTAGATGGTTCAATACGTTTGCCGCTTACGTTTGTTACGAATTACTGGGGAGGGGATGAATCAAGGTTCAACAGAAGCAGGTGAATTTTTTTTGTTTTTTTTGATGAGATCCGAATGAATTTATTGATTCTGCTTCTATTAAAATAACGGTTACAGGCTTTCCATCCAACTTCTTTTATCAGGAAGAAGGCGTTCATTAGGGACGTAAATCCCAAATATCTGGTTCTCCAGAAGGATCCTGGCGTAAGCCTCCCCTTCAGGGATGGTAGATTATTCATTGGCGATGTCTAGAGTCCAGTACAACGAAAACTTTTATAATTTACTGTTTATGTATCACGAAGTATTATTGTGCCCTATAAATGATTTAACATGCAACTTCCGGGGATCGAAATTATCTTTTTGTTGAACTATCTTAGCGCACTGAATTTTCAAGGCTTAAGAAGCAGACATTTATTGTTAGTAAAATGAGGTTAAATAAAATAAAACATACGTAATTAATTAAATACGTAATTAATTTGAATGAAAAATAAATTAAACTTACATGGCAGAAGATAATAGCTTGCCCAATTGTTATTACACCGTAAATATTTGAAATAGCTGTATATTTTTCATCTATATTTTTACATCTGACGTAGTATTGTTTGATATTATCAAGGCTTTCCTCTTCTCTCAATAATCGAATTATCAAAGGATTAGGGACTATGATTTCGGCAAACTCCATTACTGCTGTTTCATAAGTAGCTGAGAAAAACATCATCTGACATGTTCGTGGAAGGGACCTACAGAATATAAAGAATTATCCCAAATTGTTAAATGAAACTTGTTTTATAGGTAAACATAAGAATTACTAAACGAAATTCCAGTATCAATATCTGATTTTAGCTGTTCTACTTCTCATAGCATACGGCTACACTTCAGCTAAAAGTGTGTATGAACGATTGTGATACCGTTCTCAAGTTTATAGAAGACACCACTCTCCACTGTGGAGATACTAACCAGATTAACTTTTAGATTCATATTCAGATTGTTCTCTTGTGCCAATAATTGTAAAACTATTCTTTATTTAAAATAAACCAAACGAAGTTCGTACGTAACATGGATTTTTTTCTTTTATTTGACCAAATTAATTAACTATTTAAATTAATTTTTAATCAATTGACCTAATTAATTTCAAATCAGGCAAGCCATGCATTAGAGTTGTTTTAAATCAACTGTTGACATTTTTGTCCCCCATAGAAGGCATGTTGCCTTCCTCATTTTGTGAGGCTCCAATAAAATAATTATGGAAAAAATTTAGTTCTTGGACAAATAAGATTCATGTTTCTAAATTTTAACTTAGCTTGCGGGATTTGCTTTCTTCGACCACTGAATTTTTCGTAAGCATTTTTCACACAGTTTAAAATTTTTTGATCAATTTCCATTTCATTAAATAATTTGTTCTCCTAATTCATGCAAAGGTACTTTTTTGCATATATTCCGATTATACGGGCGACTCATCTTTTCTTAAAGCATTTACCAAAAGTTCAAAACAATTCATTATTATTTACTTGTAACTTTTTATTACAAATATTGAAAAATCTCTATTTTTCTAATTTTGGTTAACTTTGGCGCTTTTTATTCAATATTTACGTCAATCAGATATTACTATCCCATTTTGTAACAGCTTCATATTTTGTTATTAAAAAAATCTTGTATTAAAATAAATGTTTAAAATTTATATTTTTCTGTAGATAATGCAATAATTTTTCATTATTAAGACAAAATTTTTGGGTGAAACCATTATTTAAGTGCGCATTTCGCCTTTCTCTACTACATTCCCCTTACATTCGCTCATTTCTTTAAGTCTCATTAGCCAGCTTGCCCCTTGTCCAATTCCATCCAAGATCTACCTTATCCCGTCATCCACAATCTCACCACCCACTTCCTCTCCCATACATCTCTCTAAAACATGCCCCCTAGGGTGGTCCAAAATAACGCATTTTCGAATTTTTACCATTCAATACTAGAAACTGAATCTTCACAGTGAATAAACTCTTGTGTATTTTGTTCAGATTTAAAAAAAAAATTGATCTAGCGCATCGCTAATCAATTGCTTATGGACTTTAGCATAGCCAAAAATTATGATTTTCAGGAGCTCATTTAGGTCCATAAATATAGTTTTTTGAAGTTAAAAATTACAACAGTTGTTCTTCATAGAGTCAAGAATTGATCACCTAAAAAATGGATGAAACTGTTATACCCAAAGTTATACGAATATCCATTATTTCCCGGATGGAAATAAAAGTAATGGATATTGGGACCCTAAACCTGAAAATTAAATTTGAGACAAGTTCATGTGAATTTTAATTATAATACTTTTATCATCTAGTATTAGTATTCTCCTTATTAATTATTAATTATTTAAACAATGATAATAAATTATATTAATCTATCAGATATTAAACAAAAAAATTTTAAAATAAAATATTTAAAAAAATAGTTTATTAAAAAAAATTTATTTAAAAAAATAAAATGTTTGACAAACTGCAAATAATTGTTTATGTTTACAAAATAAGGGGTTGAAACAAATCAATTGCTTAATAAATTACAAAATTTGAACAAAATAATGGTTTAAAGAAAGAAAATAGTTGAAATAAGTAAGTAATAATTGAGTAATAAATCTTAATTTAAAATCTAGTGTTTTCTACTACACTTTTTATGAATAACTATAAAATTTATGATTGAATTTAGTTAAACAATTAATAATCAGTTAATTAAATTAAATTTACATAAATTAAACTCATTATAACAAGTGAAATTTAAAAAATTATAAACTATTATCATTGTTACAGTTTATTCCACTATTCTTATAAATATATTACTTACTTCTCTAGAATTTTAAATATTGAAAAAATTTGGAATAAAATCTAAATTCTTAAGAAATATAAAGGGTTAAACGTAGAACAGGTGAATAATATACCAAGGTGGAAGTCCAGGTTTCAATACCTGAGTCCAAAGTGAGTGGCTTAGTGCTTCGCCTACTAACTGGTAATTCCCTGAGAGTAAGAAAGTTGCAAATGCAGAGTCAGCTTGCACATTGACATTTGACGAGTTTACGAACTTCGATGAATTTGTTAGCTAAAATCACAAAAAATTTTCAAAGCCATGAGCTCGCTCAATTATTATTTTAAAAACCTGAAAAACATAGACAAGAGTTTATTCACTATGAAGATTCAGTTTCTAGTATTGGATGGTCAAAATTCGAAAATACGTTATTTTGAACCATCTAATGGCCCCCCCCATGATTCTATCTCGCAATAATAGACTCTACATTTTCTTTCCTCTTTCTCCATCCAGTACCTGCAATCTCTCATTCCTTCTCTCATCCTAAGTCGTCTACCGCAGTTTCATTTCCTATCCTTTTTTACCTTTCTTAAATATTCTGGCTCTCCTTCAGTCTTTACTACCTTATACCACCTGTTATACTTAGATTCCACGATTTTGTCCATCTTTCATCTCCCTTTTTAGCTATGAGTTCATTCTCTTAACTCTTGACATACTGTGACATCTGCTCTTAATCACACTCTCTCCTCCTCTATTGTCTTTCACCTTGATTCTTATGTGTTGGCCCTATTCTCCTTGTTCAATACTTTCCGTAGACAACCTTGTGCTATCCTGCTTCCCCCCTTTTAGCTTCTCCTCAAAGTTCCATGCTCTCTTCATTTGTCTAATAACTATTTTACCTCTACCTAATTCCTCCCTCAACATATATCTTGGACAGCTGTAGCTCACTCCCATTACCTATCTCAAGAATCTCTCCTCCATACTTTCCACCCTCTTGTGCTTCTTTCATCCCCAGATCTCCATTATTTAACTCAGGACTGACCACACTAACGCATCAAACATCCACAGTCTTATCTTCCAGTCATCCTTAAACCTTCTGTTCCCTGCACCAATCTCCCTGCTCCATTACTTTAGACGCACATTCTATCCTTCTCCTTTCCTGTAGTTCATCCCCGTCTTTCAATTCTAACCCGAAGCCTAGGTACGTAAATTCTTAGACCTGTTTTACTTTTTCCCTGTACATCTTCAATTCATATTCTATTTTTGTTCTTCTCTTCCTAAAACACATCACCTTCGTCTTACTTACATTTACCGTTAAGTCTTTAATTCTCACATACTTCACAAACACTCTCATTATGAGACTCATCCCTCTCTCGTCATCCGCTAGTAAGACTACATCTTCTGCATACGCTAATACCTTGCTATTTCCCAGAACCGTTTCCCCTTTTCCTTCCTTCTCCAGTTTCTCCTCTAGATCTGCCAACAAGAGGCTGAATAGTAGTGGACTCAGTGGGCACCCTTGCCTTGCACTCAAAAAAACCTCCCCTTTTCGTTTCCCAATCTGGACCCTTATCTTAGTCTCGTCGAATATCTCCTTTATCCTCTCGATCAACCCTTCATCCACCCCCCCCCCCCCCCCCCTTCCAAACCTCCCCCACAAACATTCCGTTTACCCACGCCAACGCCGGGCTAACATCCCCAAAATACGTCACCAGCTCTCCC
>JAAAKG020074007.1:0-17150 GCA_010014905.2 Druon quercuslanigerum
ATTACAAAATCTCGACGGGATGTGAGTCACAGTTGCACCTAACGCTGGGGTAGCGGCTTACTGCCAGGGAGTAATTTATGCAGGAGAACATCTTTCGCGCCAGCAAATTAAAACATTAACAGTTTGTTAACTACTACTCTAATTGATTTGAAACTTTCCAAAAAACTTCCTCAAACCTTTCTGAACAAATTTCTCGCTAAGAGTTTTCGCTTGCTCAAAATTCGGTCGACTCCCGAAGCGCTAGAATTTGTTTGTGCACGAATTATGCACCGTCTTCGAAAAAAATTATTATAAATTTTTTAAATGAACATTTTGGTGTTTTGCTAACGCCATCGGTCGCAGAATATGACATTTCATATTTTTCATAAGTTTTATTACAAAATATTACAAACTTTCCATTTCGACGCGAGTTGAAGTGAAAAAAATCAAAATATTTTGATCAGAGAAAAAAATAGTTTTTTCTAAATAATTCGAAAAATAAAAAAGCTACAACTTTTTTATGAAGAGAAAAAGATGCAAAATTAAATTTTCACTCAGAATATATATTTTAAAAATTAAAATTCAAGACTTCATTTTCAGGAGCTTATGGGCCTCCACACGCCAGCCAAATAATTCTATATCTCCTTTTTGCATCCGGTGCGTCAATTAACATCTTCTGACCGATGTCCACATATGTGGACATATATTGCATTTGCACTTGTGACGTGCCCTAATTTTTTTTTAACAACCGACAGCATTAGTTTCTCCAGATAAAATACTACAAGGATCAATTGCTTTCTTTAATTAAAAATTAATTTTTGCCTGTCATAATTGAAATCGAAAGAAAGGAAAATGTGTGCGTACTTTAAAAAAACAAAAAGTGCTATAAAAAATACTTATTTACTTGAAAGATGTCGTATGATAAAATTTTGGTAGTGTTTGAGTCCTGCTCAAAAACGCGCTCAAAACAAGGTCAATATAAAAAAGTAAATTTCAAGTAATTGCAAAATAATTTACGTTTGTCCACATATGTATGTGTACGCTAGTCCTTCGTGCAGCACGCATTTAGATACGAAAATATTTACACTAAACAATATATGCCTTTAAATTTTATGTTTTTAGGACCAAAAAAATAATAGATCCATGAAAATATTATTATTATTTTATTTATGCATTCACGGTGCCGGTCAGAAGAGGTTAAAAAGTTTAAAAAAAACTGTAAGGCTGCTGTTTAGACCGTATGTGTAACGTTTGACCCATTAACGACCAAAGCTATCAATTTTATAACATGAGTTTAACCGCAAAATTTATTCATATAACAAAATAATAAATAGATCAAAAGTACTGTTTCTTATGTTTTTGGGTGAGCTAAATTTGTATCCGTGGTCAAAATTTGAATATTTTGACTTCAAATTTAAATATGGCGGTTTTTGAATACAAAAATAGTGAAAAATGTTTGATTTTTTATTTTTATAATTTTTTTCAGACATAAAACGCGTAAATATCTTAAAGTTTCTTTAACCATCGGTGCACAAAAATCTTAAACCTCAACAGAAAATTTTTATATATGTGCTTCTTCTTCCAAAATGGTGGAAAAAATGAAAAAATGCCCCAAAAACTGTTTTTTCCATCACCGTTATTTTTCTCAAAAACTTCAAAGTTTAAAATAAAGTTCCGTAGATTAAAAATGTCTTAAAATTAACCATAAAATACTATAAAACCTTTTCAGATTTTTTAGAAAATTTTTTTGATTTTTCAAAAAATCAAAAATTTGAAATTTGCAAAAATTTTTTTTTTAAATCTGTAAAAATTAAAAATATCTTTTGACTAATTCTAATACGTTTTTAGTCTTGGGAAATTGGTACCAGAGCCTATAGTTTTTGGGAAATAATTGATCAAACTTAATGCGAATTCTTTTCAGCCGCTTTTAGGTTTTGGAAATTTACTTTTTTATTTATTTATGTTTCAAAAACTATAGGGTCTGGTACAAATATTTTTAAAATAAATACGTCTTAGAATTAGTCGAAGAACATTCTTGAATTTTTAGCAGATGTTTTGAAAAATTTTTTTTCCTAATTTCAAAATTTTCATGTTTTGAAAAATCAAACAAATTTTCTAAAAAATCTGAAAAAATTTCATAGTGTTCTATGGTTAATTTCAAGACATTTTTTAATTGCGAAACTTTTTTTTAAACTTTGAAGTTTTTGAGAAAAATAACGATGATGGAAAAGAACAGTTTTTAGGACATTGTTGCACTTTGCTCGCCATTTTGCAAGAAGAAGCACGTATATAAAAATTTTCTGTTGAGGTTTAAGATTTTTGGGCACCGATGCTTAAAGAAATTTTGAGATATTTACGCGTTTTATGTCTGAAAAAAAATATAAAAATAAAAAATCAAACATTTTTCACTATTTTTGTATGCAAAAACCGCCATATTTAATTTTTAAGTCAAAATATTCGAATTTTGACTACGGATTCAAATTTAGCTTGCCCAAAAACATAAGAAACAGTATTTTTGATATATTTATTGTTTTGTCATACCCATAAATTTTGCAGTCAAACTCATGATATAAAATTGATAGTTTTGGTCGCTAATGGGTTAGAACGTAAAAAAAACATTGCAAATGAGCAAATGTAGTTTATGAAAAAACGGCAAAAGTTGCTATAAAATGTTTCATAACAAATTTTTTTAGAGAATGCGCTTTTTTTAAACAAAATAATGAAACTATGCATTTGCGTTAATACCAATGCATTTTATGAATTGTGATAATATACACTTATGGAAATGATAATAAAAAATATAATATAATACAAATATGGGACAAACTCGAGTGCAATGTACGAGAAACGTGATGAAAATTATTCCATAAAGTCGAAAGGGCTTTAAAAAAAGAGAATTCACAATCATTAAATTACTGTTGTTGATGTTTTGAAGTTCAGTTTTAAAAAAGTGTAGCACACGTCTGGGGATTATACGCGAGAACCTACAGTTGTGCACCCCAGGCGCGCTCAAACTTGCGAGCCGTTTCATTCAGGTACTGCGTTCACTTTTGGTGTGTGGACGTAACCTTTTTTACCAGCTTTACACTGTCAATTAAAAAATTTATTTGTTTAAAAGAATTCCTAATTTTATTTTCCTAGAACCTTTACAAAACCTATACGAGCTATTGTCAGAAACATACATTAGGGGAAAAATAATCATATATGCGGATAATATGGGACTACATTTTTTTAAATAAAATTAATATAGGTTGAATATTTCTGAAGTTATAGATCAAAATATATTACATTTTCAAGACATCATTTGAATTTTCGATAAAATAGACGAATTTTTAACAAAAGAGTTTAATTGTCACTAAGAACACAGTTTGAGTTAGGAATAAAAAAAATGCCACCAAATTGTTGAAGTTTCAAGCCAAAAAGATGAGTTTTCTACAAAGCATTTGACAATTTAACCCAAAAATATGAATTTTAAACAAAAAAGTTCATTTTCAACCAATAGTTGAATTTTCAACTAAAAATTTACTTACTTTATTTTCGCATATTAAATTATGTGCAATTTGTTATGATATTCAACTGCCTTAAAAAATTTCATCTTTTTGACTTAAAAATTCAACTTTTCTGTTAAAAATTGGCCTCTATTGGTTGATAATCAATCTTTCTTTGTAAGAAATTCATCTTTTTGTTAGAACATTCAAATAACTTATTAAAAATTGCTGTATTTTATAGAATATTCATCTTTTTTGGCAGAAAATTAATCCTCCTGATTATTAATTTATGTTTCTGGTTGAAAATTCTTCTATTTTATTAAAAATTCATCTCTTTTACTAGAAATTTTATCTTTTTCGGTTAAAAATATAACTTTTTGATTAAAAAGAATAATATTTTGTCGTTGAGGATACAGCTATTCTATAAATGTGCATCTTTTGGTAGAAATGTTAACTATTACATTTTTCGTCGAATATTAATTTTTTAGTTTGTTGAAAATTCAACTACATGGTAGAAAGTCGAAATTGTTTGTTTAAAATGTAATTTATTTTGTTAAAAATTCATTACATTAGTTGAAAATTTTTATTTTTATATTTAATAGAAACATTTAATTAAAAATTCTTTCTTTTTGTTTGCAAATTAATAGTTCTAACCAAGAATTCAACTATTTAATTTTTTTTGAAAATTTATCCTCTTTTTATTATCATTAACCATTTTTAAATTCTTATTTTCTTTTTTTGAAAATTAATAATTTGACTACTACAGTCTCCATAAAAATTATCAAATGGAACGTAACGAAATTAAGCGTACCCAAATTTCTAAACGTTCAAATGAAAAAAATACTGTTTTCCAATTATATTAGAAGTTCCTTTTGACAACCTGTTTTTTAATATTCAAATTTAAATAAATATAATATTATAAATATAAATATAAATAATATTTCTTGCGTTTGAAAATTAATGGTCCGATTTACTTTGGGCATTAAGCATTAATCGTTCATTCACGCAATTTCTAAAAGCATCAACAAAAAGTGAGGTTAGGTTTCGTGGATTGTGGAATTTGTAAGCCAAACAAATTTTGTTTTCTACAATACAGTTAAAAATTTAATTTTAATCTATGAACTTTAACCTAAACATATAATTTTTAACGTAATTGTTGTAGTTTCAAGCAAAAAAAAAATTGCCAATAGGAACATTTACGTATTTATTTTTTATTTTTTTATATTTATGTGTGTCCTCTAAGATCACTCATCATACCAGTGCAGAGTATAAAATTTTTTTTTATTTATATTTAAAAAAGTAAAATGTGTACACTTTTCATATTTAATGCACGTTTTTTCATGTAAATGGAAATAAAACAGTGATAAGTTTGGTCCTCGGTTCTTAAACGTTAATCGTTCTTAAACATCTTCGTCGGCAATTTAGGAAAATTATTATTATTATTATTATTATTCCTATTATTATTATTATCACCAAATTTTTCGGCGTGACATGTGCCCTACACCTGTAACGTCAACATAAGGTTGTTGCAAAGATTATTGTAACGATAAGTTAATATTTTTATTTTAAATCTAAAAATATAAAATATGTTTCTTTTTATTCGGTAATATAAAACTCGTAATTGATTGATGCTCATTGGTGTTATATATATGACATTCCGGGATGTATGTGAGTTCTACATGTTGCAAAATCAAATAGTTTATTTACACAACAAGAGTTATAAAATTAAGTATTTATAATATAAATGATATAATATTATAATTAAAAAGTTTTTAAACATTTTTTATGAAAGTATTTGTAAGAGTGTTTATAAAAGCATCAGTAAAAAATTGAGATAAGGTTCTCTGGACGCTGTATTGAAACTATTGCATATATGTCACGTTGCGCCTAAAGTAATGATCGACGTTGAAATCAGAGCGCTTCGGAAAAAAATTACTTATCATAAGCACTTTGGGCAAATTATCTTTGGGAGTCAAAGTTTATACAATAAACAACCTAACTATAAAGCAAACAATATTTTTGTGGACGACTCATAATTTTGGTTTACCAAACAAATATTTAAGTTACATTTTTCGTGACAAAAATTTACTTTCAATTAAAAAAAGCTAATTTTTAATTAAATACAGATAAGTCTTCATCAGAGAATGTATTGTCAAGAATGTAGTAAAACTTTCAAATAGTGGAATTTTTACCCAATAACATATTTCGTACATGTAGAAATATGAATATATTGGTTGAGAATCTACCATAACATTTTCTTGTATGAACTACAGTCTTGAGGATAGATGTAAGTGAGCACGTCATGCTTGTTCGGAGAAACCATTTAACGCAGGACCTTTCCTGTCTCCACCACGAGCAATCTGTTCATATAAATTTTGCAGTCACTAATTTTAGTTCCACTTGAACATCTTTTACGAATTGTTTTCCTATTTAGACATCTGAACACAACATTTGTATGGGGTAACAGCAACGAAAACACAATGTTTACACCTTTTTACCCATTTCCGATGATTTAAAATGAATTATGTTTTAATACTAAACGAACATTTTTGTTACCATATAATTAAATTATATGGATTGCACTAATTTTAGAAATAATATTATTTCACTTTGAATACAGATATATAATTTTTCTATCACACATGAACTCCAAAAAAGACGAGTGCTCTACAGATATCAGCGTCCCAGCTCCAAAGGACCGAACGGAATATTTTCTTCTCTGCGCCCGGCCTTTTTGAGAGAGAGGCGTGTGCGAGCGTGCGTTGCCTTAAATTTGACGTCCGCGCGCGCGAAATAGGCCTGTGTGCGTTCTCATGCATTACCACAGAAGTCTAAACGCTGCAGGAGTGGAAGCCCCTTTCACGCTCGTATCTTTAGAGCTCCCGATTCACGAGCTTCTTGTACCTTTGGATTCCGAGTCTCGATGGATACTTTTTTCCTTTGGTGCGTTGGCTACTAAAGAAAAATAGTTCATCTCAAAAATAACGTTAGATTACTTAATAAATAATATCATTTATGGGGTAAAAACTTTTTTTTCGCACTGCATATGTCAACGTAACATAATTCTGGAGCAATTGTGTTTTGAGTAGTTTCGTTATTCTAATTTTCAAATCTGTTGAGTATTGGAAATCTAATCAAACGTGGAGGAGAGGCGTTTACCCTAATATTTTCAAAAAACTTTGCGATTGGAAAATTTTTGCCTACTCGAGTGTCGCGTATTTCTTCTGCGGTCATTGGTTCAACCGCACCAGTGTACATGTTTATTTTTGCACGTTTTGGGTAAACATTTGCTTTCGTATACATTCCACGAAGTCTTTTATCCTTCTCCACTATTGCAAAAACTTCTCCAGCAGACGTTGATAATACAGTTTGTTCTTCGGTTGGCATAGGAACATAAACATGTTCTCCTTTCACTTGAATTTGTTTATCGCGAGGAAAAGTGTATCTTCGAATTTCAAATCTTCGGGTCGGATTCGTGCGGGGAATAAGTCGAATGAATCTAATTTCTTCAAGATTATATCCAAGTATGGATACAGGCGAACGACGAACAGAAGGAAGCCTATTTCTGCAATGGCGAGGAGGTTCGACCAGAGGTGAACAACCCACAGTGTAATGTTTGTGATGAGTATAGGAAATTATGGAACTAGGAACACTGGATCCTGGGTTTGAACTCGGTGAACTTGCATCTGTAGCAAGAAACAGAGAAAAAGCGATTATGAAGAATATAAGTATAGTGGCATAACAAGAAATTTTTATGCTGATTGGTTCAAATACCCTTTTATATAGATTTTGTATACTGACTGCCACAGGAATATTAATTATGTAAGATGCAATGTAAAAAACGCAATATTGTAATTTCACGAATGCTATAAGCGTGTTTAGTATTGTAAGTTTTTAGTTCCTGTTTAGATAGAGTTTTAAACCATTATATTATGTATCATAAAAGTAATTTTTGTATGTAAGAAAGAAACATAAAAAATGAAACTATATATGATATGTTGAAATTAAATTCTATACTGAAGAAACAGCTATCATGTTAAGTCAAACCGAAAACTTTTATTTGAAAATAGTAATCAGTAATCAAGCAATTCAGAAATCTTACTTCTGTAGATTTCAAATCAAGCAGTTTCCCCAGGAGTCAAACAAAATGGCTACAACCACGTTTACTACACTGATAACAAAACTAACCATACTAATAATAAGAATATTACCTCTTTCCAGATAAAGGATTTTAAAACTTTTTGAGATTGGTGAATCGCTGCCTAATGGAGTTTCCTTGATTTCTTCTCGAGTCAATTTTTCAATTGTTCCACTCTCTATGTTTATTTTTGCCCGTGCTTTCGAACGGTCTAATTCTAGATATAGTCCTCGTAGGATTCTATTACCCTCTACAATTGCAAAAACTTCCCCATTGGACGTTGATAGCACAGTTTGCTCATCAGTTGGAATGGGTACAAGAGCCTGACGGTCTCCTTTGAGATGAATTGGTTTATCACGAGGAAAAGTATATCTTCGAATTTCAAATTGCCGGGACGTATTCATGTTAGGAATAAGCCGAATAAATCTATGTGCTTCAAGTGTATAACCAAGTATGTATAAAGGAGAGTGACTGGCAAGAGGAGACCTCGTCCTGGCACGAAGAGGAGGCTCGGCAGGTGGTGAAGAACACGGAATATGGTGCCTGTCAGGAGAATAATGAATTTCGGAACAAGGAACACCAGCTCCAGAGTTTGTAGTCTGTAAACTCAACTCTGCAAGAACAAACATGGCCTTACATTTTTTAAAAGTAGTCAGTCATACGTTGTACATGAATTCAAAATTGTTTAATACAGTAAAATCCTGCATTAGGGTTAGGTTTGAAAGCAGCTTTAAACTGTACCTCGCCCTCTGGGATCTCATGTTATATATGAACGCCATATACATATCCTTTATTTGCGAACTCAATAAATATTTATTATTATTATTGTTATTGTTCAAGGTTCAAGGTAAAATTGTGTAACAGGTCGATCATTTTCGTTTTTGTTCGAAACTCACATATTTTATGTATTTTTTATGCTGCCTGCGATTTTTACGACTAGTAAGCTCTTTCAATCCCCCCCTCCCTTCGTCCAATCATACACCCTAATACCGGTGAAAAGGTATGGAAAGTGCCTACGAATCGTAAATGATCCCAGTCGGAATCCCTTCAAATTAAAAAGTAGTTCGATACACATCAGTGCATTTCCAAAATCATAGAAGAAAATCGACATTTTCAAAAGTAAAAAGGACGATATCTTAAAAACGGTAATGGAGCGGTGTGCTCAGTCTTTATATTTCTCACACATTTGTGAAGAAACTTTTTTAAAGTAAAGTTCAAAGCAGCCAATACTTTAATTTGGTGAATTCTCCTGTGTTAATGCTCCTTCGGGTTTACAAACACAAAATAAACTACAAGCTTTATTTATAATTATTACTTATATATTTTTTTCATAGTTTTCATTCAATTGTCTTCTCAGCTACTTCACAAAATTTATCATTCCAGTCAATTTATATTATTAAAATTCATAATATGCTGAAACATAAGTGTTTTAGTGTCTTGTTTTTTGAACAAATAAATTGCGTGTCCTATAAGAAAAAGCAATTTTCTTATCAAAAACTTTATTTCAATTGACGTCATTTTTCCATAAATTTCATTTTTTTTATTTTCCAAGTTGGTTTGTAGATATAAAAACACAGTTTATAAAAAGCAATCCATAAAGAAGTTTGAGATTTTTTTTAGGTCCATAATTGTTGTAAATTCATCTTTAATCGTTTCTTGCATAGTTTGACGGCAAAGTGAAATTTTTATTTTTCGGTAATTTATGTGCAATCAAAATTGGAATTTTTGATTATTCACGAAAAATAAAAAATTTGCAAATTTGATAAATAACCAATTTTTTATATTCAAGAGAGACAATTTTTTGTTAAAAAAAATCCCAAGTTGAACGGGTAAAGCCTTGAAAAGTAAACAATGTTTCGACTGATTACAGGCAAAATTTTAATTTGTTCAGAAAAATAAACCATTTTTGGACCTACAAAGAGGCAAGTAAAAATTAGAAAGGTAGCGAATAAAATTCAATTGTAATTTTGAATAAGGAATTTCCTCAATGAATTATAATATCTACTTTATGATGAGGAAGTATCATAGAAAATTATTATTTTAGACCTATCATTTTTTTTTAAGTTTCTGTTACAAATCAGAATTGTAATTCTTCTATCAAACAAGTATCTGACGTTTCAACTCAGAATTATGTTATGTTTCCAGAATTCTCTTTTTCAAAAGAGAAATCTTTGGAATCTTTAAAAATGTTTAGAAATTTCTTAAAATCGTTAAAAATTGTTTGAAGCCTCGTAAATATTTGAAATGATCGGATAGCAGGACAAATTGTAATTAGCAAAAAGCATAGAAATGTAATTAACATTATAAATATATTGTTATATTATATTCACCAATAGAGTTGAGGATAACCGCCAATGAGAATATGAAACTAGAGACAATCCTCATTCTTTATAATTAGTGAAAAAACTAAGTAATGTATTAAGGAAGAACTTGATTAAAAATCTAATTGGTGAATATTCTGGGCCCTTCAAATTATGTAAAACTTGCAACCTATCGTCTTTATCTTTGGAGTGCAGACGTCAAGCTTGTCCTTGTGAGATATTTGCATTTCATAAGAGTTAAAACTGATATCACAGTTTATACACTCAACATTATATAACTCTCTATTTATTAAGTTTATAAGAGAACAAATTTAAATGCAAGCAATTTCTTAACTTAATAAATGAATTCTTAAATTCAAACAAACTTGGATTGACATGTTCCAAGAGAAAATTATAAAAAATTACAAAATTGCCTGTTCCAGTGTCAAAATCATAATTCCTTACAAGAATTTTATTGTATATTTAATTTATTGTTTCCCTGTCTAGACTCACGATTAAAATTGTTTAAGAGTATTCGCATTACGACGTCACAATTAAATTCTTTTTAAAATAACCTTTTGCAATTTAGAGCTATATTTAATTAGAAAATATTCTATCATAATTCAGAAATATAAAAACTCCTTTTTCCAAAAATTGGAAAAGGGAATTTTTAAATTGTGAAGAATTCTGTCTTGAAACAGGGATTTTATATTTCTTTCTTCTTAATCTGAATTAAAATGATTTTAAAAGATTCCTGTTCTGTGTAAAAAAATTCAGCTCTAATAATATTAATTCATTTACAGGAAAAGTCTATTATGTTATTATGTTCAGTGCTATTATATCAAAAGTTTAATACATTTATTTCTTTAACTAAGCCTTGGATTGCTTATTCAGATGTTGCAAAAGAAAGTACAAATTATATTGCATTGTTGTTAAAATATACTTGTGTCGGTTTTCCACCAATTAAATTTGTTTATCTTTAATTTCATTTTCTACGATTTAAGGTAAAAAAACGCATCCTAGCGTAAAGTGGTTTCAATTTTTGAACAATTTTAGTGCAACTGGTGTCCTTTTTCCATTAATTTAATTTTTTTATTTTTAATGTAATTTTTATGATTTAATTAAAAAATACACATTCTAGCGCGATGTGGTGCTAAGAAAATGTTTAAATATAATTAAGGCAACAAATTTTGTTAGTTTAAATGTTATTGTAGCTAGTGCCGCTTTTCCAAAAATTGGATTTTTTTTTCTTTTTATTTTTTCGTAGCCTCTGCCGTTCATCTCAAAATTTATTTTTTTTTTGCTTTTAATGATGTTTTTTTACAAATAAAACAAAAACTACGCGTAGTATTAAAAAAGTAATTAATAACAAATTTGTTGATCGTATGTTGGTGCACAATTTTCTTCAAATCTTTTTTTTTTATCTTATCATGCATCGTTTATCCAAAAAGTAGACTTATTGATTTTTCATTTATTTTCTAAGAAATACAAATTCGAATTTAGGATTTTCCAGAAAAATTAAAAAATTGGTGATAATAATCTTGTATGGTATTAAAAATGCAACGTTTTTCTTGCTCTGGCATTCTTCATGTCATGCCTTGTTTGTCTTAAAATGTTCATTATCGTTTGTTTCTTTGAATTTTGTAAAACATATAAGTCCGGTAATTTTTTTGTTATCAAAAAAGTGAAATTAATTAATTTTTTACCTTTTTAAGTATCACTAATAACGGCACAATGTACATAGTGGATAATCTTATGAGAACACAACAGAAAAAACTGTCAAATTTCACCGGTACTCGCAGCCGAAAGATATCCAGTCTCGAAGGACCGTAAACGGTCGCGAGAAAATTGAAATTAAAGTTTTTAAAAAAGATTGAAAGTGCGCATTGTGATCACTTGAACTGCAAGTAAAATAAAATATTGTAATGCACATAATAAGGTACAGTCAAACCTAGAATTAATGTGCTAAATCGGTTTTTTCTCTTTCTTGTTTCACAGCTCATCTCACTAATCCCGACCGAGCGGCATCAATTCTTGAAAAAAATAAATGGAGGATTAATAAATCTAGGCTTAACTAAAACTTTAATTAGAAATTACGAGATAAGCGTACTTCTGATCGGCTTGACGACTGATTAAATCAATCAAGGTGCGAAAGGTTCCACAAATACAAAGCCATCTTAAAGTTTATGACTAATGATAAAAATAAGAATTATGGAAATATAAATAATAAATACGATATAGTCTAGAATTGGTGTAATTATAAATGAAAACTGCTCTTAGGTCAATTCCTAAAGAAAAAAATATCTATTAATTTTTAATTAATAAAGACAAGCTATTGCTTAGACAAGGGTTTGGTTGAGACAATTTTTTAGAGTTCTTTTCGTTAAGCCAAAAAATATTTTCATCTCAATTTTTTTGAAAGCAATATATTTTCTTGTTCAAACATGGTCCGTTTCATTTTATGTATTACAGTTTTTAGGTTAGATTTTAAGTGAGCTTTTTGAGCTCGTTCAGATAAAAACCTTTTTCTGCCTTCAACATGTTTATTTACGTTTTTCTAGTCACAATTTTTCCGTTCTACTTGAACGTCTTTTTCGTATCATTTACCCATTCAATTTTAAACATTTTATTAGATCATTTTTGTAAGTTGACAGTAACATCATTGCGCTGTCGCGTTGTGAATCATCGTGGACGTCATATTGTACCGCGCAAGAAAAATGCAACGTTGACGCTTCTTTACGAAGTACAGATATTTAAAAATTAATTAAGTTTCAGTACAAAATGCAAATTATTTTTACATTATTATTAATTTATATAAATTTCAAACATTAGAAAAGTCATGTCAGTTCACTCGGAGTAAAAACGTTATTTATCCTAATACATATTTTACTTTTTTAAGTTGGTGGGCTGTGTAGTACCTTAAAAATTGTAACTTTAAAAATTATTTGACTTTACTTAAAATAAACAATAGCAGCTTCGGAGCAACAACTCTTTGTTTGCTTACCATGCATGTTCCCTTATGTGATCTTCGAGATATTATACAGAGGTCTACTGGTCCGTATGGGGTCTATATATCCATCTTTAAGGGACAAACAGAGATTTTGTTGTTGTTTTTTATTAGTTTTTAATATCTAATTTTTTAAGTCGTTCAGTATTGGAAATCTACTCGGATGTGGAGGAGAGTCAAGTACCCTTACTCTTCTGAAGTATTCTAAGATTGGCAGCTGCTTGCCTAATGGAGTTTCTCCTATTTCTTCTCTGATCATTTTTTCAACCTTGCGGTTTTACATGTTGATTTTTGCACTTTTTTGGAAAGCAGTTCCTATTGTATATATTCCACAAAGACTGCTTTTATTCTCTACTATTGCAGACTTATCCATTGGACGTGGATAATACAGTTTCTTCTTCGGATGGCATAAGAATATAGATATTATGTTCTTCTTCTACTTGAATTGGTTTATCGTAAGGAAAAGTGTATCTTCTAATTTCGAATAGCCGAAGCGGATTAATGTGGAAAATCAGCTGAATAAATATGATTTCTTCTAGTTTATATCCAAGTATGTATGAAGAATACTGACCGGCTGAAGGAGATCTGGACCTGGCACGAAGTGGAGGCTCGACATGAGAAGGCCAGCACGAAGAGCCCGGAGAATTATGTTCCGCAGGAGTATAAAAAATTTCTGAAAAAGGAACAACAAACCCAGGATTTGAATTCTAGGAACTTGCTTCTGCAACAAGAAATTAAGAAACAACGGTTATTGAAAATAATATATTGAGCATAATGAGTGGAAAATGTCGTACATGATTTCTGATGAGTGCGGATATCATACTCATTTGCAATTACTTGCTCTGCCCACTTGTTGCAGACGATACTTTCTCTTATAACCACGCGGGAAATAATATTTTGGTGGCCAGTTCAGAGGGGCAAAGTGATCGATTTTCGAGATCATTGAAAAACTCGAAGAAGATGATTTGTTTCAGGGATAGGTACATGGAAAATAAATGTTTCTCATTCAATTATTCTTCTAATATTTCTACTCATTGCAGAAAAACTTGGACAAAATATTTTGCTACTAGCGAGCAAATTCAAAATTGTGGACAAAGTACTTTTTATTATTGTTATAAATCGAGAAATAGGTCATTTTATTTTCTCTAAGGTTTAGAGCTGACCATGAACCTGACCTAGCATAACAGGAGGGGACATAGTCGCAGTCCGAACGTAAACAGGTTTCTTTTGTCACGCCTTAGCAACACCGCCACACCCCTCGCATTTCATAAAACTCATAGTCGTGGCGCGGCGTCAATTCTCATAATTACTATCTCCGCGGGGGCGCTTTGTCCGAGTTTGACTGCATAGTGATTTAACGCCGAATTGGCACGTTTATTAGTTTAAGTACTTTTTAAAAATACTTTCTTTATCCTAGATTTCTTTATTTTTATTTGAAAGAGATTTTTATGTGCAATTTGTACATAATGTAATGTACAAACATTAAGCAAAGAAGGGTGCTGAGCCAAAAACGCCACCTTTATAGCATTGCAGTAATAATCTAGCGTGGTCAGAATTTGCATTGATTGAACTTTTCTGCTTACTATTTTTTTTATTCGAGTTAAAATTTATAGTTCAGGTCAAATCATCTATGTGAAATGAATTTTACAATAGCCCTTATGGTCAAAAAGATTTATTTAAATTTCTGTCAAAAACAAAATTCTTTCTCTCAACAGTTATTATTATTGGAAATTCAATATTACAACATGCTCAACATTTTTCTCGTGAACGGCTAAACTGATTTTTGCTTTTCTTACGTTGAGATTAAAAAAAAATTACACTCTTAAAATCTTCCTTCTGAATATAAAAACATGAAATTTTTTTTAAAACTTGCCAAATGTGTATAAACAAATAAAACTTTCGTTCTCTTTAAATAAATTTTTTGTGCAAGTCATTCTATTTTCTCTAGGTCGAAGTATTTTTAGAAAGATTTTTTAGAATATCGTGTTCTTTTGTTCTCAAATCACCTATATAGTAAGTTTGTTTCTCTTTTTATTTTCTTTACAGATGAATCTCTTTTGAGATGTCAACGATAGTTCTTATGAAGCCTTAAACCCTGCTCTTCACTGGAGTCACTCAAATTTTTTTGAAAATAGGCAATATATGAATCATTCGTAAAAAAGTAGGAACTACTTAGTTAGCATTTTTTTGAATTTCACTCCAGAAAAAATGTAGTGTAAAAAATCTTTTTCTTCTGAAAGTAAAAAAGATCAATTTGATTATAAACCATTGATCTTAAAAAAAATTCAATGTTTTTATATTCAGAAGAAATACTTCTGTAATGTACGCTTTTAAAGAGAAATTTCTACTATTACCGTGGGCATTAAAAAACTTATAAAAAACTGAAAATTCAAACTCAAGTTATAAAAATATGCCCACTGTGCGGGCACACTGTGCCTAAGGCGCACGAGTACGCTTTCGCGCTTCGAACTCGGTTCCGTACGTTAAATGCGTACACATTAACTACATTTTTCAAGCATCATAATTATTATAACTTAAATAAAAAACTGCAATTTAAACTTCTGGGGAATTACAGACATAAATTGTCACTGAATTTTTTTCGATTTGTTTTTAAAGAAGATCCTCAAAGCACATAAGGCTTTGACGATTACATTTTCATTACGAAACTGGCGCTTCGTGCTCGATTATTTGTGTCCAATTAAATAACTTTATCAACATAAATTGTAGATCTTGTTCAAATCTACTAAAAAAACGCTTTAAACTTACGCATTTCTTGAAAACAAAATTGCATATTTTTCAAAATGATACAACTTTTTTAACTTTTGTCTAATTCAGATATTTCATGAGAATAGTTATGAAATTCATATATTTTATATAAAACATTTTTTGTATAGAACACATTTTTGTCCTTCTTTAAAAAGTTTTTAAAATGTTGAAAAGCATATCACTTTTTTAATTTTTATCCAATTTCAAAGTGTTATTATTATAAATGGCAAGTATTTTTACCGTGCGCCAGAAAATTTGACGAAAAGTTTTTAAACTAGTAACAATTTTCATTTCTTCAAATTTTGAAAAAGCTTTAACTTTTTGAATTTTTTTCGAATTGAACAATTTAACTGAGATAGTTCCTAAATATATTTCATATCTAGTAAAGAATTTAAATTAAGTTTCCTAATCGATCAGCAAAACGTTTGTTTTCTATTTTTCTGAACATTTTGAAACTTTTCCACATTATATAACTTTTCTAATTTTTATCGAAATTAAACATTTTTCTGAGATAATTTGCAAAACTTCTACCCTTCTATAAGTAACTTTGACAACAATTTCTAAAATGTGATAAGCAAAATTTTTAATTTTGAAAATGCTCTTAATTTTTTAATTTTGTTTGGAAATATCTGCCTATCAAACTTAACATTCATTTTGGACACCTTTAAAATTGTATGAAAGGCTGACTCTGTGAGTACCAAAACGTAAAGATCCGTTAAAAAACAGTAAAAAATTTGAACTATTAGGTTACACTCTCATGAATGAGAACGTAAAAAGCTGGTACTTCGAAAAGTTTAATTAATGCAGATTTTGACTATGCTATCCTGTTACTACATTGCTCTGTGGATCACTTTTCAACCTCCGCACACTTTTGTTTGTGTGCCTATAGATATTATCATGGAAGCACGTATTTTTTTGTAAAATAGAAAATTAAAATAATGTCTACCATATATAAGATGCCCTGATTAAATTGCTAATGCTGCATTATAATTATTATTATCATTATTAACAATAAAGATGTACCTGCTTGTAAATCATGGATTTTAAAACACGCAATGATTGGTTAACCGTGGCCTAACGGAGTTTCACGTATTGGGCTGTACCTTCGGCCTTTAAATTGCCGGAACTAATTCGTAATGAGTAAGAAGAATATAATTAAGCTTGAGACGGTCCATCCTATTCTCATAGTTTATATTAAATCACAAAGCTACGGGTGAATATTTATATTGATACGCCTCTGATTCATAAGTTGACAAGCAGGTGGAACGAAGGAGTCATTCACCAATTCCTTCGATCATAAGATCGATTGCCAGCGCCATTTGCGAGTAAGTGGGAATAGCGCGGGACCAATGCACTCTATAAATATTGGTATCGGGACCGGTACAAATTCACTTCCACGGTAGTATGACTTCCATGTATTTTTTTGACCAGTTATTTGCTGCGCCAACAGAGCCATCTTCAGTTGGGCTCCA
>JAAAKG020074018.1:0-17150 GCA_010014905.2 Druon quercuslanigerum
ATTATATATTTTTAAATTTAAAATATAATACATTGAATTTGAAATCTTAATAATATATTTAGTTTTTTATATTTCTTTGAATGTTTAATAAACTGTGTTAGTTATTTATAAATTTCTTATAAACCTAAAAATAAATAATGTGTGTAAAATGTTGAATTGCACTTACTAATATGAATAAATGTCAAATATAATATTATGTTTAGATTTTTAATACTGAGTTATCTATACAATAGAAATTTCTGTCAAAACAGTGGTAACAGTGGACCTCATACGAGGGTCTGGAGGCCCTCATAAGATGCTCAGGAGGCCTTCGAGCGAGGCTCTAGAAAACCTCGTAGGATTCTCTGAAAGGCCTAATGGGTGGCTCTGTAGACCCTCGCGGGATACTATAGTTAACAGATCTCGTGAGAGGCGGTGGTCTGACCCTCATAGAAGGCTCGAGATATCGTCGTGGGAAATTCTGGAGGCTCTCGAAGAAGGATCTGGAGGACCTCCTAGGGGACTCTAAACCTCTAGAAGCGCTAATGGAAGACTCTGGAACACGTCGTTTGAGGTCTTTGAAGACCCTGGCTGTAAGTTATGGAGGACTTGCAATAGCCGCAGTGGCGACAGCTATATTCATCTCGAGTCTAGAATCTCGAAACTTATTATTTGAGATTCTTGACCTCCATTAAGTTTTAAGTTCACCCGAAAGTGTTACAAGAGAATCTTGAATTTTCTCGAAATCGTATCGAATGCATCACTGGACGATCTTTTTATATTATATAGAGATATTTTAGAGTTTTGTCAATTGACGCATGTTTTAATTTAAACGCTACTTTTTGTTGTTTATAATAATATGTGTTTTTAATTGTACCCCGCCCCCCCCCCTTATTCTATTTGAAGTTTTTATATGTATGGATTTAAATACTGATTTCTTTTGTGCACGGAACGTTTAAACTCACGAGAGGCGACTAAGTGTAAAGCCATCGTCTCATTATAAAAAGCTTCCTAGCTCTCATGCAATTTGTATGAAATTGTTAAGAGTGCCAGGAACAATGATATTTACACTCGAACGTATCTCAAGTACCATTCACTGATTCACCCTTTCCACACTCGCTGGGTTATAGAAGAGCGGTTATCCCACTCGAATCTTCGATATACTCAGCTCGTGTTGGGTCTGGACCATAGAGCTTCCCTTCTGGTTCCCATGATTCCCTGGAGCTAAACTACTAACCAACACACGTGCATACCTGTCTGAATAATCGTAATTATCTCAGCAAAGCCGCACGAGTCCTATAATGCCGACTTCTTCTTTTCTCTTCCACTACATTCAACCAAAAAAGCCACCATCTCACGTCAAGCGTGAACTCTCGCTTTGATGACAGTACATTTTATTGTAATTGTGATTGCCTTCATTCGCAATCATAGAATATAATACCGCCTTAAAACGTAAAGTACTTATCCTATCTTTATGGCGAAATGAAAGCTCAAGCACGGAGAATTTAGAACTTTAGAATTTTCATCTAACTGCAATTTTTTCACCAATTTAAAATAAAAAATAAAAACATTTGAAAATTTTAATATAAGGCTTTATACCTTATTTTTAATTATATAATAATCATTTTTAGTTGGATATGTATTTAACTGAAAAATTTGGGCAAATGGTATGCCTGTTTTTTTGAGTGAATATTTTTTGTCATCTAAAACTAAATATGCGTGAAAATTTTAGCTAAAGGAATTCAATTCAAATTGTTAGTCATGATAAATGTCATACTTTTATTACATAAAGTATTGTGTGTAATGAGATTGCGAAGTCTTTTTAAGGTCTCGCGTGTTTGCAAAAACTCACGTTCGTTAGTAAAAAGACTACTTCGTTGACTTGGTGCACAATATTTTACGATCTTCAGGGCTGCTACACCATAATTTATTTGAAAAAAGTGACCTATTTAAAACAACAAAATGACTAAAAGTAACTAATGTGCATTAAGAATGTCACTAATGCTCTTTTGAATGTAAAAGAATTCTAAATAATTTGATTCATAGGACGTCAAAAGAATTTAAGTTAATTTCAAAAGAATTCTAATAAATTAGGGGAAAATGTTTAAATCCGAAAAACTAAATAGATTTCAGTAAAATTAGGGTGAATTAAAAAAAAATTAATAAATTAAAATTATTTGATAAAATGCATAAAGAATTGTGGTACATTTTTGTAAATTCAAGGTAACTGGGGAAAAAATCAGTAAATTTAAAAATAGTTTAGAAAACGTAAAGCGAATCCAAAAGAATTTAATGGAATGCCTAGGAACTCAAGGTAAATTTAAAAGACTTCAAGATGAATTAAAAAAAATACTAAATAATTTTTTCAATCGATTGAATTTAGTGAATTTAGAATAATTCAAGTGATTTGAAAAAATTTTAAAATCTCTTAAAATGTTTGAAACCTAAAAAATTTCTTTGAAATCTTCTAAAATATCTTAAAATGTAATTATTTCTGTAAAATCTTTCAAAATTTTAGGAAATTCTTTACAAACGCATAAAAACTTTAAGTTCCTTTAAATCGTTAAAGACTTTGTAAATTTCTTTAATCTCTCGAAAATGCCTTGGAATATTTTTAAATACCCTGACATATTTAAAATTCTTCAAAAACTCTCCAAGATATTAAAATTTATTAAAATTTTATAGAATCTTGTAATATATAGTGAAATATTTTTAATGAATTCAAAAAAATTAAGAAACAGGTACAGATGAGAATTCAAAAGTGGTTGACCCATGACTTAATGTATTGAAAGAAATGTGACCAAAGTGATCTTTTCACTTTTTTAAATTTCTATAGTAACTTAATTTTTTAAAAGTGCTTCTTAAAAATATTCTCTGACTTTTGCAATTAAAAAAAATTCCTAATTTTTCCCTGACATTCCCGGAACAAAAAGAATCTCTGGATTTTCCCTCATTTTCAAGTTCTATCTTACCTGCAGCCATCATGTTATGTAAAAATTAAAGAATCGAAAGACTTGATTAAAAATTGAGAACTCTCTCAATTCAATTTTTAAAATGATTTTTAAAAGAATTCTTTAAATTACAATACTATTTAAAAACGGTATACAAAATCGCCAAATCCAAGCTGAAAAAATCCCAAATAAACAATTTCAAATTTTGAAAATATATTCCTTGAAAATTTAAACATTTTAAATGAGATTGTTAAAAATCGAAGTAGTAAAAGATAAAACTTATAAAAAGGAATAAAAAGGTAGTCTTTTAAATTTGCAGTATTATAAACTTCTAACTTCAACGTAAAATAACTTCATCAACTTGAATATATATCTTTAATGTTATTAAAATAATTAAGACTTAAAGGCCGTTTAAGGTTTATAATTGAGTCGAACTTAGGTAATTTTTTATTATTATTCTAAATGTTAATAACTAATTTTTGGTAGCGTCTACTCATAGAATAAAATTCTAACTATGCATACCAAAATTATAGATTTAAATTGGAAGCATTTATAAAGGTGATTAAGGTTTGAATAATTTAAAAATGCAAATGTTATTCCAGAATGACATATTGTAGAATTTATTTGATTAAAATTAATTAATTTTAATTCGATTAAATTTATATGATTATTTAAACATAATTAAAAATTCCGAATTTATAAAAATATATCCATTTTTTAAATTTTAAAAACAAATTTCCAGTTGCTTTAAATTCTTCAGGAATTTTTCGGGACTTTGCAAATTCGGCAAAATCATGTCATTCTTTTATTCTTCGAGATTCTTAGCATTCTTTCCCACGAATATATTCATAAATGTATCTATAAGACATTAACAGGAAGGAAGTAAAATTTGTGTTCGAGGTTTAGTTTTAAGCTTTGGATTTAGGTAGACAATTAAGAGGCAAGGATTCACGAAAATCCTGTCGCCAGGAGTTCCTGAGGTTGTTTTCTCTTTTTAAATAAATGAGGCTACTTCCGTGAGAACTCAAAATTTAAATTTTCCCTATGCCATTCTTTCAAACTAGAGTAAGACTACAGGTATATGAATTACACGCGTCGGCGTCAGTTGACATTTCTGAAGATTCTGCTTGAAATTTCTGAGAAACTCTTTTCTATTATCTCAAAATCTTTCGCTAACAGATAATTAAAAAATGTTGTGATTCACATTTTAAGTTCAGAATAGTGTTTCGAACAGAAACAACCCCAGTTGATAATATTCAAATATAAAACTAAAAATTAATATTTTCAGTGTGGCCACTTTTGTCGACGGAAAACATTAATCTGAAGTAATGAAAATTAAACCAGCCAAACTTGAACTCTTCTGTATTTTCAATTTTTTAAAATTAAACTTTAAACAAATTTGTATTCCAAATCTTTTAATTCAATCGTTTAATAATGAAAAGGTTATACATAATATAAACCTTCTAATTGTATGTATTATAGATTTAATTTAAAGGGTTTCGAAAAAAAACTTTATCTCAAAACTAAACATTCATAATTTTAAAGTACTAAATTCAAATACTTTAATAAAGAAAATAAATGTTGCCACTTTTATCGTCGGAAAATTTCCGGTTTTTTTAAATTTGTTCTCGTTTATACGAATACAAATCGCTTTCGATAACTTTAGACTTCACAGCCCAAAATGCTCTGAAAAAGAGGGAAAATGGGGTAATTTTTTACGAAAATATGGCAATTCATTCTATTAATTAAAGTTAATATAAACCAGATTTAAAAAAAATGTCCCTTTAGCTTTCCGGATAAAGTCTACCTGAGTCTAGATTCTAAAACAATACAGTATATACTTAAGTACCAACTTTTATTAAAAATTGTGTTAGACCAAAGCGTGAAAAAAGTAGAAAAGGTCCATTTTATTTTTTTTGTTGACATTCTCACAAGTGCTGATGGAAAATTTGTAAGACGAAAGTATTGAAAAAGTCCCATTTTATTTATTTTTTATTGTGAGCAGGACTTTTTTCAGGAGAAAGTCACAGAAAAATCCTATTTAATTCTGTTGAAAAAATTTTGCAAGTCCTATATAATTCTTTGGGCAAAAGTACCAGAAAAACTCCATTTCATTTTTTCCGAAATTTTAACAATTACTGATGGTATTTATATCCTAAAAAATTACTGTTGAAATAGGACTAAAGTACCAGAAAAGTTAAAAATGTGTCCGGTTTCACCAGGATCTTTTTTAGAACAAAGGTAGCGAAAAAGTCCGGCTTAATATCCTTTGTTGAATATTTTACAAATAGTAAATAATTTTTGGAATAAAGTTCTAGAAACTTTCCATTTTATTTTATGTGAAATTTTCAAAAATGCTCGTGATTCGTATAATTCTTTATAATTTTGAGTAGGACTTTTTTATACAAAAAAAAACGTAAAATTCCAAATTAACTCTTTTTGAATTATTACAAGTCCTGGAGAATTTTTTGAACAAAAGTACTGATGCGATTTATGTTCCAAAAAGGTACTACTGAAGTAGGATTAAGGTGCCAGAAATGTCCCACTTAAAAATTTGTAGAACATTTCCGTTATTTTTTTTCTAAAACAGGCCTGCTACTCTGGGACTTTTGTGGTACTTTTTTTTTTTAAAAAGAACTGGTGAAACGGGACATATTTTGAACTTTTTTGTTACTTTGGTGATATCACCACTTCTGAATATAACGCGAAATAAAAAATAAAATGCAGCTTTTCTAGTACTTTTGTTACAAAAATTATTTACGGCTTGTCAAATATTTAAAATGAAATTTTATAGGACTTTTGTAGTAATTTTGTCTTAAAAAAAGTCCAGCTCAAAGTCAAGTTCAAAGTGAAAAGGATATTAGGTGCGATGTTTTCGATACTTTTGAAATTAAAAATTGAATAAAATAGACCTTTTCTAGTTCTTTTACATCTAACTGCAAATTTGACAATTTTAAAGAAAAATTGTTACTTAAGTGATGAGTTTTGTCTCATACCCAATACTATAATGGGACACTATTCGAAATCCCAATGGATCTTTTTTATTCGTGTAGATACCATATTTAATTAAAAACTTCGAATCAAAATGTTTTGAATTTTTAACAAATTAGTTATATGGCTTAAACAATAAGGGGCTTTTGAATTTCTAACCAAATAGTTAAATTTGATAATAAATAATATTTTATGAGACAGTTGAATTATCAACCTGAGAACTCTAAGAAGGTAATTTTTTAATAAAAAATATGTTTTGCAGCCAAGAAAGATAAATTTGCAACCAAATATATGAATTAAAAAAAAAATAATATTCAATTATCAACATAAAAAGAATTAAATTCTATTAATTCAGTTCGAATTTAAGAGAAAAGGAATTCGTTAAAGAAAGGTAAAAGATGATTATAGGAGAAAGAGTGTGCCGTCTGTAAATAAAATTGAATGTATTAAGTGGTAAGTTTTTCAATGTTCTGAAATATTTAATAGATGTCAGTATGTATGAGTTCTTCATAGTCTAAAAAAAAATCCACAGTATTCTACACTAAAAATCGTACAAAGGTGAACCAGTCTATCGTAAATAAGAGAACAAAATCAAGAATTAAATATAACTCAACTTTTTTTATTAAATACTAGTATTAACACTATAAACGCATAATAAAATATCATTGTATCATCGAATAAAGCAAAAAAAATAATAATGAGAAAAAAAAACAGAATTAGCTGTAACGTATAAACATAACATATATTTTATTTTTACATTGTTTTGTTATTATTGACTATATGATCATATAAGTATTAAAAATCACATAATGTATTTCAGTTCCAGCGATTCACCCCAGAATCTTCGGATTTGCGAATAACTTAAAAACGCGGTTTAAAAAAATCTGATTGGGAAGGATTTTATTCCTGTTCGAGAGGGCTTCAGTCACACATCGTATCGTTATTTTGAAATTTCTCATTTGAGAGAGACATTCATAGTACTATTAATTTTTTTGCAAATCAATTTAAATTAATTTATTTATGATGAGAATTTGAGCCATGAGATACTATATTATTGTGTTATTTTACTCTAGATATTCAATATGCAGCCCTCCTATTTAGGGATTCTGGGTCCGAACCTGAAATTCACGCTCTTTCGATATACATCAATAAAGTCTACCGAAACGAGAGGATCAGTGGGCATTAGCTACAACCATTCATCACGTTCTGATGTTCTTCGGAGGCTCACATAAGTCAGCTAAAAAATGATCATTCTTGTGCCGACCTACCACACTTGGCGGGACGGTAGGCTTTAAATATTAATAACTGTTACTTAAACTGCAATTAACTTAATAAATATATCTTTTTTTGCTCAACCATTTTTTATCGTATATTCATAATCGGCGATTGATCGATTTGAAAAATGTGTTACTGTTCAATTCCTGGTTTTCTCTCAGTCAATTGTTAAATTTGCACGGTCAATTTTAAAGGCCTCCAGGGATTTCTGAACATTTTAAAAGATTGAAAAGATATATGATTTCGAACAGGGAATTTTGCAAATAATTTACAGATCTGAATTTGAATAGTGCTTTTTTAAATTCCTTTCTTTTAAATCAGAATTAAAATTATTTTAAAAAAATATCCCTATTTCATACAAAAATTGTCTATTCTAAGGATAAATTATAATTCTTTACAGAAATGACCTATTTGAAAGTTAAATGACCACTCTGTACGAAAATTCCAGGTCTCAAAGTCTAAATATTATCATTCTTTCTGGAAATTCCGTCTTCCAATTCACAATTTTACATTTATTTCCGAAAATTATCTTATCAAAGTCAGAATTGTATTTACTTACAACACTTTCCGTTATAATTCAGAACAATAGTAATTCCCTTTTTCTAAAACTTGGAAGAAAAAAATGTTAATTCCGGTCAATTCTTATTTGCAAAAGAAAAGAATTTTTTAATTCAAACAAATTCTGATTTGAACCAATGTTCAAAATCTGACGAATTCTCAATCAAATATATAATTCTCCACGTGAATTATGAAAAAATGTTATTCATTTATTCCCTACCCGCAAATTTAGAATTATAATTCTGTTTAGAAAATTCCATATAACAAGAAAAAATTTAATTATTTCCAAACTTTCCTGATTTTCATTTATTTACAAGAATTGCTATTATAATTTCGAAATATAGGAATTACCTTTCTTCAAAATTCAGAAAAGGATTTCTCAAATTTTAACAAATTCTTACTTGAAACAGAAAAATGTATTTTTTTCTGAATCAGAATTCGTCTTGAAGTAATAATTATAGTCCTTAACGAAATTTCCGGTTCTAAAATGAACCTAAAATAAAAATGAAAATTCCCTTCCACACTGCGTCAAAATACTACCCCAAAGTCAGAATTATAGTTTTTTTTACCAAATTTCCGCTTCAAAAGTCAAAATGATATTTCTTGACAGGAATACCTAATTGTAAAGTGGAAATGATAATTTTTTATGGAAATTCTCTGTCTTCTACTCAAAATTATACGTCTTCACTAAAATTCCATGCCGCAGTTCAGAATTATAATTCATTTCGAAAATTCCCTGTGCCAAGTTAGGATAATTTTAATTATCCACATGACTTTTTTTAAGTACATATTTTTTTAATTTCTTACCTATCTAAACTAAGAATAATAATTCTTTTGGAAAATTCCCAATACCAAGCGAGAATTAAGATTTGTTCACAATTTCCTGGTTCCAACTCATCTGAATAAAAAACAAAATTTATATTATAAAGGCTTTCAAAATAATTAATATAATATTTAAAAAAGAATTGGAATAAAATAAATTTTTTTAAATAGAATGGTCAGTGTTTATCCTCAATTGATCACTAATAAGAAAACGGGTTATCAGACGTTCGTAATTTAGCCAGAAGTTGATTTCTTAATTGAAATAATTGATTAATCTAAATTAAAAAGGCGTTTCTGTTCAAAATACTTCCCACTGTGATAAATATTCACCAAGTGGTGAATTCCCAAGTCCAAGGGGGCTCGCTTTAAACTTCAGGATAAAAATTTAAAATGCAAAATTACCTTTTGTTTTTTAAAGTGAAAACTACAAGGCAAGTAAATTTAGAACTTCAATAAAGACAGCACCAATGCTAGTGCAAGTCTAGTGAGAGAAAATTTACCATTTAAAACATACAACAGTATAATATATAATAATAATTTTTAATAATTAAAAAATGAAAATGAAGGAACAATAGTGGAGTACTTGGAACACATCGGAAGTTATGCATCTTAAATATATAAACGATGAATTTGCAATGTATTTAACAATGCAAAATCATAAAGTAAATTATTTTTTCTTTTTTTATCTCATAAAACTCTCGTGGAAAAATCAGCAAGTGGAAGTCTTTGAAAACCGATAAAATATTATTAAATTTTGGGATTACTATTAGCATCTTTTGCTACTAATTCGTAGCAGATTAAAGGTTCTTTGAAGACTGGATTTTAATCCGACACATTCTCAGTTATAACTTCGTTATATTCAAGTATATTTCAAGAGATTAGGTTATGAATGGATATCAGCAAAAAAAAACTAATCTATAAAAAAACTGTCCTACCAACTATATACTTGCTTATAATAAGGTGATTATTAATATCACAAAGCCTATACAAATTATTGCTCCAATTCGAAAAGTTTTTAATACAAAAGATAATAATTCATATATTTCGAAAAGAGGATGGCCGCAAAAAACTTAGTTTTGATAATGCACTGACTTTAACCTTATTTCTCTCTCTCTCTCTGACAAATTTTTAATTTTCCCTGTCTATTAATATTTATATATTAGAAAATGTGAATTTTTATTACAAAAAGAGCAATTTTAACAAAACAGTTGAAAATTACTCTAAAAATTATTACTTTTTATCAAAATCGTTACATTTTTAGTAAAATAACTAAATTTACAACAAAATTGGACTTAAGCAAAAAATTGTATTTTTAACAACAAATCATGTATTTTCAATCAAAAATTATGCATTTTTTGTTAAAATAAACATATTTGCAATTAAATAGTTCAATTTTTAACAAACTACTTAAATCTTCAGCCTCCAAAATAAATTTTTATTCCAATAGTCGAATTTTCATCATCCAAAAAAATCAACCAAAAAGATCAAATTTTTACCAAAAGCGATGAAATTTCAACCAAACAGATTAATTTCTACAAAAAAAAAATAACGAATTTTCAACCTAAACTATTGATTTAAAAATAATAGTGACATTTCATACTAAAGAAGAGATAAATTTGCGACTAAAATGATAAATCTGTACCCAAAAAAATGAATTTTCAACAACGTAATTCAACTTTTAACCAAAAAATATAAATTTTGAACCAAAAAGACGAATTTTGTATAAGAAAGTTGAATTTTCATGGAGAAAATCTTAATTTTTTACTAAAAAGGCGAATGTTTAACAAGATAGTTTAATTATTAACCACAGAGAAGAGTTTTTTACTAAAATGATAAATATTCATAAAAAAGGAAGTTTTAGCAAAGTTAAGTATACAAATTTTTAAAAAATTCCTGGAAATTGTTAAAGTTATAAGCTAAAGGATTGATTTTTTTTAAACAGTAAAATTTTTTAACCCAAAAAAAGACGATTTTTAAACTTTAAAATATCAATTTCAAACAAACAAACAAAAACTTTTCATTAAAATCATTACATTTTTCAATAGAGGGATAAATTTTCTACAAAAAAAGAAACTTTTAACAAACAAAAAAGAACTCTTAAACAAAATATTTCAACCAAAGTGATAACGTTTCAACTAAGATTATGAATCTTCAACTAAAATAGTTGAATTTGGAGTTATGAATATTAGTTTCTACCAAAAAAATTTTTTTAAAACCAAAACTGATAAATCTCCATGTAAAATAATGAATAATAAATAACGACAATAACGTTTTTTTATAGTTGCATTTTCAACCAAGAAAGATGAATTCTTAACTAATGATGTAATTGTATATATTTGAAATCTTTTACGAAATAGTTGCATTTTTAACCAAAAGAAATTATTGAATTTTCACAAAAAGAGATAAATTTTAAATATACAAACATATTTAAACAAAATAGTTGAATTTTCGGATAAACAATACAAATTTTAAATAAAAACATATTCGTCAAGAGGAAGTAACTGAAAAAGGCAAATTAAAAATAGAAATAAAAACTTTCAAGAATAAGATAACAGTGTATTTTTTTCATTTTTCCTAACTAATAATATTGAATAATAATATTGATCTTGTAACATTTTTAACATATAACCTTTTATAAACGAAATAACACAATTTGAAATAGAATTTTTTATATTTATTATCATGTACAGTTATTTACTGTACCTCTGTTAGAAATCCCCTGACTTTGGCAAGACTTTTTTAAATCGCTACCTTTTCCCTGATCTCTAGATTTTTGCTAACCCACGGTCACCCTGGAAGACATTTAACTTCAACTTGTTGATTTTTGAATGCTTTAAATTAAAAATGGTCCAAGCTCTAGATTTTGATCTTCATTATTATCCCATTTTTAAAAAGCCTGCCTCCTAATTACAAACTAATTCTATTATTACACAAAACAAAACAGATTATTTTTCTAATGTGGTAAAACTAGCACATTTAGACCAAATTCCTCGACACTTAAATTGGTTCACTAAACTGTCGAATTAGAAATAGAAGCTTAAGAACTTAATGAGCAATTAGCTGGCTTCCACTTTTGCCACTTGCTACTTTCTTGAGGGAAAGTCTCAAACGCAAAATTCTCACCCAGTCGCGCAATAATAACTCTCAGGTACCAACCCCAATCCTTCCAAAACAAAGCCGTTCGAGTGGATTCTAAAGTTTTAGACGAGGAAAGAAAAGTTCACACTTAAGAAAAACTCACCAAAATATAATGATGCATGGGAGTGTCCAGGATTAATAAATAAAAATAATGTGCGAAATATCGATAGAGGTGAAGATCAAATGGGGAGAGTGAAAATTTGGTGGGAGGATCGTCTCGAATCGTACCCATATACTCCCATTTTTTTCTCAACGTGGGCGATCTCTTTCGTTGTCTCCCAAAGAATCATCATTATGAGAAACCAAATTTAAGATAACTTTCTTCGTTATTGCAGTCGAAGGGGTGGAAATGGTGATTGTTTTGAAGATCCCTTGCGCAACGTGGAAAATATGATTTTTGAAATCGTGAAATTGAATCACCTGGTAATATTACAGTTGGAAATATAGTGAGAGAAAGCTATTTCTTGAAAAATAAATGCAGTTGAGTAAGTTTTGAGAATAACTGTTATTGTTATTAGGGTAACCTTGATCGTTTTCTGAATTCCACAATTTCTGACAGAGAATATGAATTAAAAGGAGGCAGTTAAATTATGTGGGGGAGTGGAATTTAAATTTATGTTAACATTAAATTAAATTGAAAAAATTTTGGTTTTAAGCGCATGGTACTTAGTAAGGTTTTCAAAGTCAATCATGCAATTGTTCTATTTTAAACGTTTAATTTAATTCAATTCTAAATACAAATTAAATTTTTATTTAATTTAAAAGCATTAATTTTTCTAAATATGTACTACAATTTGCAAGTTATCAAAAGTATAAACCATTCCTAAAAAGATGTCCGATGCAAAACTGTTAATTTTAAAAAAAATTTAACTTTGATCGTTTGCTAAATTCGAATTTCTTTTTTAAATATTATAAATATATATTTCATTAATGGAATATTTCATACATATTTCATAAATAGCATAAATTTTTTTTTAATTTAAAAATGTTGAATGTATTATTCTTAAGATTGCCTTAGTTACTTTAATAAGTTATCTTACTTAAACCCAAAAAATTGCTAAAAATACTAAATATATGACAATTTTTGTTTTGAATTTTAAAAAACTCAAAAAACTTTGATTTAAAAGACTTGAAACCAATTGAAATGAATTGAAAAATGCGATAAAACCAAAACATGCTTTTGATTTCAGTAAGTTTAGAGTAAATTCAGAAGAATTTAAGAAAAATTAGAGGAATTTAATGAAATCCATAAAAATCCAAGTAAAGTTAATAATTATTTTAGAAAAATGTGTAGGAATTAAAAAGAAGTTGATAAAATACCTAAGAATTCAAACTGAATTTCAAACACTTTAGGATGAATTGAATTGAATTTGAAGAATTTAGGATAAATCATTAAGAATTCAGAGTGCATTCCAAATGAGTTTAAATGACTCGAAAACAATATTTTAAAATGCCTTAAAATAATTAAATCTCTCGGAGATCTTAAAAAATCTCTTGGGAACTTTTAAAATATTCTGAAACCTTATAGTTCATGTAAAATATTTTAAAATTCCATAATATTGTTCAAATACTTTGAAATATTTTTAGATCCCATTCGGTTACTAAAATGAATTCAAATTTACTCGAAATCTTTTAAAACACCATAAAATGTTTTAAATCCTTTAAAAACTTTTGAAATGTGTTGAAATTGTTTAATGCTCTTGGAAATTCCATTGACGCTTGAAGAATATCCTAAAATTCCTTGAAATCTTTTGAAATCCCCGTAAACCTTTTTAAACTTTAGAAAATTCCTTGAAATTATCCAAAATACTGTAAGAGATTTAAAAATATTTCATTATATTTAATTTAATTTAAAGTGATTTGTGACAAAAAAGCGTCTGAAAGTTTAACAGTTAGTTACTGAAAGTGCATCTTACTGAAATTCCCTGACTTTTCCCTGATTTCTAGATTTTCCCAAAACTTTTTGGAATTTTAATAGATTAAAATATTCTAAAAATAGAACGGAAAACATTAAAAAAGCCTTTTATTTTACACTTTTAATTGGTAAGACATGTAATTAAGCATTTTGAAAATTGGAGTTCACAATTACTGTTACTGACACGTTAATAAGTTTAAAATTGCATAATAGGCACTTTCATAGAAAAATAAACAATAAAAAACTTACCAACAGTTACATAATTTTTGATCATGATCCCACTAAAATTATTTTGGATTAAATTTCGGCGTACGAATCGCAGAAAGTGATATGTTTGCATAAAAAAATATAATCATGACCAAAATGGTGGACTTGTTTGGAGCCTAAGGGCAAATATTATAAAAGCAAATATTTGAGAAGTTGCAGTGCAGGGTCATTACGATACTAAAGAAACGGCCAAGGGGTACGATGTAAACGCTGTTCGGATTAATGGCATATTAATGCATGTTCCTAAAGTCCCTATTATGTTACATCGTGTGCGTAGGCGACGAGTTCATCGAGGGCAATTATTCCTGCTATTATTCCACCCTATCGTGCCACGAATTATCGCAACAATGCTTTTTTTTGTTATAAAATCATAAGCTTTTTTTACCCTTAAAGTTTTAAGCTTTTCAAAATTTCACAATTTTTTTGGTTGAAATTTATAATAAACTAAAAACCGCTGTTTAGGCGCATTTGTTACATATTTGTATGAGTCTTCGAGACGCAAAGATTAATCTGTTGAATAACCTTTCATGGCCTTTAATGACCTACCAATACCGTTTTAGACATTTTAAATAAAAATATTTACCTTTTTCGTAGGAGGAACTATTTTTTGATATTGAGAATATAACAGTACTGTATTTGATGTAATTCTTCGCGTTTTCGAGACGCTTCGATTGTTTACGTCGATGCATTGACGTACCTTTGATTAATTTTCATGATAAATCTATAACGACTTATAATAAATTTAAAAAAGCAACTTTGATATTGTTTATACGAGGAAAATTTTTTTTTTAGTTTTGAATATAAAACGACCGTAAGTTATAAAGTTATCTGTTAAAATATAATTATATTCAAAGTGGGCCCATTTTTATATTGTTAGAAAAAAATCCCCTGTTACGAGAAAGCAAATGTATTTGATACCTATGGGGAAGCAAAGCGTTCGTAAAATGAGCACAAATAAATATACCTATAGTGAATACATCAATAGTGATTCGCAGAACGGTATTTCAAATATATAAAACTTCAGTAGTTTTGGGAATACAGAAATATTGTATGTACTGAATTTATTTTTTATGACGAGACAAATCGAGTGGTGTATTTAACAAGTATGCGACCAAATAAAATCATGATACATAATAATACATAGAAATATCTCATTTTTTACGTTTATAATGACTAAAAAGTATAAAGTTTGTCATTATAAACGTACAAAATGACAAATTTCTATGTATTATTCTATATCATAATTGTATTTGGTAGCATAACTGTTAAATACATCAATCGATTTTTTTTCGAGAAAATGGGATTAAAAGAGAATTTTATTTATTATTAAAAACTTTTGTATCATATGGGTATCTCTTCAATCTTTTTACATTCTCATCATGATGAGAAGTTATTGTTTTTATTTGAAAACTGACTGTCACAGATTTCTTTAAATCTCTACGTTTCGAGTTTCGAGACAACCTGAATCCGAGAAAATCGATTTTAGCATAGTGTCTGTCTGTCGTGTAGTTTTGTTGTTTTCTGTATACCGGATTACTTTTAAAAGACTTTGATGCTTTGACACTTAATTTTAAATAAACCTGCGTACAAATGTGTGGAATTACAAAGACCGAGCACGTAGCGCGTGAAGTAAATGGCGGCGTGCCCAGAAACAGGCCGTGGAAAAAATGGTTAGAATGTGTGAATGATACTCTAGTGAGAAGCGAAATAAGAAGCCACAGCAACACGAGAGCTTGTATGAAAAAATGCATGGACGTGAAAGAAGCTAGAAAAAGTATACCAGGACAGAAAAATATGACTGAAAATAGTTAATAAAAAGAGTATCAGTAGAAAGAATGATGCCTGAAACAAAAGACTTATGATACTAATGGACCCAAGTGGAGAACCTCACATGATGACTTTGTGAGGATCTTCAGTTGGGGTGATTGATATATGTACACGCATGCTTAAAAATCAGTACTTGTATAAAGATTGATTTTCGAGCACAAACATTTCCACGCTCATTATGACATTATAAAATCAAAAGTCCCGAGACTGCAGGAAGGAGATATAAAGAGTACCCCCGAAATGGCTTTTATAGCGGGACTGTAGTGTAATTGTAAAAAATTGTAAATATTTTCTCAGAATATCTATGAATTTTAACCAATTTAAGAAGAATTTTAAGGGATTTTGAGAGATTTTAAACGATGAAGTGCACTTTTTAAGCGCAAAAATATAGTTCAAGGAGTTTCCAAAAATCTTTTGAGATTTTAATGGATTTTAGCTAATTTTAGTAGATTTTAAGGGATTTAGAGAGATTTTGATGATTTAAGAAAAAAATTCAGTGGATTTCAAAATATTGAAGGGCTTTGAGCAGTGAGATTTCACTAAATGCCAGTGAAAATATTTACTGATGGCATTAAGTGACAATAAGTGACAATATATTTTTCCTAAAGATTGTAAAGGGTTTTAAATGATTCCAAAAGATTTTAAGGATTTTCAAAGGATTTCTAGGGACTTGAAAAATGTTTCAAAAAGATTTGAATGGGTTTCTACAAATTTCAAGTAATTTTGACAGAGTTAAAAAGTGAAATTAAAATGATTTCAAATGAATGTATGAGATTTATCGGACTTCCAAAGTTTTCATATTAATCATGAAGGATTTAAAAAAATGATTGTTACACAGAAAAAATATATAGCTAAATCATAATCGTTAAAACAAATATATTTTAAGATGACTCTTTAAGATAACTCTGAATATGGCGCTAATGAAAATATATTAATTTTTTGACAGATGTTTGAATTTACAAATATTCAACAGTTTACCTTACCGTTTAATAGATTATAAGGGTCTGCTTAAAATGAAAATAAGAGAAATTAATAGCAACAGTAGTATTTCTTGCAAATCCAAAATTTTTACTTGAAGTTTCGATTTTGTAAGGCAAAAGAAAATTTGCTTATTAAAATATATTTGATTTTTATTGATTTTATTTCTCAGTATTTTTCTATTTGAACTAAAAGTTTGTTCGTGAACGACTGAAAATTCCAAAAACTGTAAAATTCCCGAAAAAGAATATATTCGAAATAGAAAATTCGCAAAATTATCTTATTGCTGACAAGTAACAATGACCGAGTTAGAAAATTCCCGAATAATAAAATATCGGAAATTATATACGCGCCTGAAACAAGACCTTGGACACTAATGGACCCGAGTGGGGAACCTCACATAACGGCTTTGTGAGGATCTTCACTTGGGGTGATTGCTAGAGAGATTG
>JAAAKG020074029.1:0-17149 GCA_010014905.2 Druon quercuslanigerum
ATTATTAAAGAGTTTAAAGGAACATTGGAGCGCAGCATCTATGATGATGTGGATGGGTTGACGGAGGAGTCAGATGTGAAGAGAATGAATAAAGCTTTAAAGGATTTGCATCTAGAGTGTGAGAATCGGCGTAAGATTAAAAGAGTTGTTACACAGGTTATAGCTACCTTGAAAGGTATGCAAAACTTTTGTAACACAAAAAAGAATATGTTCCTACCCATCAGGGAAGGACTTGAAAAGGCGCAGATTATCATGTCTGAAGTGGATCATGATTTTGTCAGGTGCGCACTTCTACAACTGCCTGGAGAGTGTCGGGGAGACCGCAAGACGGAGAGCGGTAGCCCGTATGAAGAAGGATAGGGCGGTGAAGGACACAACTGAAGACGGGACTCAGACTGACGATGCAGTGAAAACTCCCATCTCTCATGATAGAAAGCGAGAGAGGGAGTTCACACCGAGTCCCGTGGAGGTAGATCCTACCACACACAGAAGAAAGCAAATGAGAGTTTATGATGCTTCAATGCCCACGACCTCGTTCGCTGAGGCGACAGTTGGTGATCAGCAAATGGCCACCAACGAGACGAATAAGAAGCAGACGAGAAAAGCGCGGCCCGAGGCGTTTTTAATTAAAACCGCCGAAGGCCGCAGTTATGCGCAGGTCCTCAGGGACCATAAGGAGAAAGTTAACCCTGACGCCCTTGGTGTCAAGATCAAGGGGGTCAGGGAAACGAGGCATGGTGAGGTTCTGGTGGAGGTGGGTCCGGCAGCTGGTGGCAAAGACAAGTTGTCTGCTGCCATCAAAGAGGCTGTCGGTGATGCATGTGGAGTTCGGGAGCTGGTTGCACGTGTCGAGCTCGAGATTCTCGACCTCGACACGACCACTGTGAAGGAGGAGGTAGAAGCGGCAGTGAGAAGCCACTTCAAAAATGCTGTCGGTGTAGTGAGGGTGAGCCTCACTAAAAAGCCCTTCAGAGGTTGTTTGAGGGCTTTTGTTGAGGTAGGTGAAGAGTATGGTGATTAAATTGGTGCAAACAGGACACCTAAAACCTACCTCCTACTAAAAACACTACTACAAAAAACCTCCTATTAAAAAAAAAAAATACAAATTCCACTAACGAACTCACCAATCTTCCCCAAACGACTACGGAACAGATGTATGAAAGAATTATTTTAGAAGTCAAGTCACTAAGTATGAATGTAGTAACCCTTGTTGACGAAAAAACGAAAAGAGTCAGAGAGACAGCTGAGATAGGACGGATAGTGGGGTTGAGAGGAGAAATAGAGACCGAACACGAAGAAATGCTGACGTCTGACAATGAAAATGCGAGTGTCGATTGACAAAATCTGTCTGAATCAACGCCGGAGGAACGCGAGCGAGTGGGAGCACACAGCAGGGATCAAAGAAATGTAGGAACAGACCGTCGTGAACTGCCGTATGTCCGCCGGAGAGAACCAACAATAGCGGAAAGAAGGAAGCAGGGAAGCAGATCAACGAGCAGTGAAGAAAACTTGTGGGAAGGAACGCACCATATGGATTGCAACCAAACCGAAAATCAAATTTTGGCTTGTTGCGTAATCAGAGAAATCAAGCATCTAAATGGACAACACGACGCCGGAATTGAACAATTTATCCAAACAGTCGAAAAAATCAGGCAGCAGTGCAGTCAACCGGATTTACTAATAGATTTTATATTAGCGGAGCAAATTGAACAACAAGCTGAAAGGGCAATCCGTTTCAACGATATTTGCATCTGCGATGACCTTTATAAAGCCCTGCGGGAAAACTTAAAGCAAGTAGGCTCAGTAAGTCAATTAAGAAGTAAGTTTGACAGCTGCCGACAAGAAGCGATGGAAATCACGCAAAATTTAAGCATCCGATTCAGAGGAATAATGAACGAACTAAAATATGCGGTTCAGTCTTCTCATAAAGGACTTGTCGAAAGAAGAATTGTTCTTGACATAGAAAAAACTGAGCGCCTCTAAAAATACCTGATACTCTTGAGACGGGAAATAGGCTTGCAGGTCAAAGCTCAAACATCTGAAAATATCGGAGAAAGAGTAAGAGAAATGTCGGAGAAAGAGTGAACCAAGAGTAACAATACGTAAAACTCCATACCAACCCCAGAAGGAATTCAGGCCAGCAAATACGCAATTCAGATCTCAAGCGAATACAACACCAAGGGTCTCAAATCCTTTAATGCCACTAGCCAGCAGAATGGGGATGAAGGACCACAAATGTGGAAAACTTGGCCATTTTGCTAACCAGTGTTATGCAAATCAAAATTTTTAACAGGGGCATTTTCACACAAGACCACTGAACTTAGTAAGGAAAATTCAGAGGGAAGAAACAAAGTATTTAGACGAACAAGAAATGACTCAGGAAGAAATGTAGGAGCGAAAAGTCTACGAGGAAGGGGCAGAATATCAAATATAAGCGAAAAACTCCTATCCATACGAGGAAAACGACGAGATGGAAAAGTATACAGCCTGTTTGTAGATTTAGGAGCCTCTGATAACCTTATAAAAGAGGACAGCATCTTAGACAAATATACAAAAAACAAATTCAGAAAAAACTTTTGTATGTGAAATGATCGACATCAGACAACAGAATCCGCGTACATTCCATACTTCGGGACAAATCGCATTTTCCATATTGTTCCAGCCGATTTTCCCCTACCAGAATCAGCAATAATAGGATTACCATTCTTCAAGAAATATGAAAGATATTCGCTAACGCCCAAATGCTTGATACTGGGAAGAACTAAGTTACCCCTTGATAAAGACGGGCACTATATGAGTAAAAATTATCATCAGGTATGCCTTATCTAAGTCAAGGATACGGATTCAAACGTATGTATTAAAGGGAACAAGCAGATATCAGACGGCATTTACTCTATACGCCAAAGGAAATTATTGGTATCAATTTACAACTACAAATCAAGTCCGTTTAAAATACCAGATGAAATTAAATATTAAAAAATCCTTAATATACCATCTCGAGACGAGACTCACAAAAAAGAAGGGAACGATTGCACCGCAGGCTTTAATAGAATTTTAGAACTGAATAAAATACTACAATTAAACCACATTGAACCTTTAATTTGACAACAAATTTAGAAGAATGTCACAACATATAATGAGGTCTTTACACTACCCGCAGACCCATTACCATGTACGCAACTGACAGAGCCCGAAATTGCACTTAACTCAGGAAAGGTAGTGAATCTGAGATCACACAAGTTACCAGAAGCTCACAGACCATTCACCCTACAGCACACGCAGGAACTTCTGGATAAAGGAATCTTAAAGCATTCTCAATCTCCGTTTAACTCTTCAGTTTGGATGGTACCTAAAAATGGTAATAAATTACGAATGGTCATCGACTACAGGCCTAATCACAAGGATACTGATCAAGATGCATATCCTTTACCGGTTCTCGACGATATTCTTGACCATTTGGAACAAGCGAAGTTTTTCTCCGCTTTTGATATGAGTGCAGGTTTTCATCAAATCCCAATGCAGAAAGCATCCAAAAAATACACTGCATTTTCAATATCCCAAGGCCACTACAAATACAATCGTATGCTTTTCGGCCTGAAAAACGCACCAGCCACATTTAAACAAATAATAGACAACGCCTTTAGAGGTCTAATTTGCAGAGAACGCTTTGTATATATCGATGACATAGTAATTATAAGAAAAACTTAGAGGAGCACAATCGAAACCTGATTAAAGTGTTTAAAAGAATAAAGGCATTTAGACTAAAACTAGAACCAATTAAATGCGAGTATCTGCGACCAGAACTCGATTATTTAGGCCATGTACTCACAAAGGATAGAGGAAAACCAGCGTAAATGGTCTTTTTTGGGCTTGGTAGGATACTGTAGAAAATTTATTTAAAACTTATCTAGTAAAGCAAGATCTCTGACTAAGCTAACCCAAAAAGAGACCATATTTGACTGGACACCCAAATAAATCCAACCAATGATTGGGTACAGTACTATCACAGAACGGACACCTATGCTTATTCATATCAAGAACGTTGAACCACGCAGAAGAAAATTACACCACCAGTGGAAAGGAATTGTTGGATATAGCATGGGCTGTGAAAGGAATCCGTCTGTACCTAATGTCAAACAAATTCACCATTCAGACGGATCACAAGGCCTTGATTTGGCTTCATAACGTGAAAGACCCGAGCTCACGATCACTAGGATGGAGACTTAGATTAGAGCAATACAAGTATGAAGTCCAGTGTATTAAAGGTAAGGAAAATAAAGCTGCAGACTCTTTATCTAGACTATTTCCGATTACCAGTCCAGACACACCTATTATAGCTAAGAAGACACAGACGAAGTAGCACCTGACATAAAAATACTCGACACGCCCATGAAGGAAGAATTAAATACCTTCACATTGAATAAACTTAAGCCCATAATCACTGGTCACGAGAAAGTCGACAGCAAGTTCAAAATTAAATTTTCTGATAGAAGAATCAGCAAGTCTTCCCAGAAATCAACTGAGGAATCGACTGATGAATCAACTAAAGATGAATCAGAAAAATTAAATTCCAATGAGGAGGATATAAATTGATTTGTTAATTACTTAGAGTGAAAAAAAAACCCGGTGCAAATGGAAGGGTTACAATTAAACCCAAAGCAGCCGGAAAATTATGGAAACGAATTTAACTGGATAATATGCCAAATTACAGCGAGGAAGAATGGCTAATATACCTGGGTTGGATAATAGATTATTTTAAGAAAAATAAATTAACTATTATACGCCTGCACTTTGGAGACCCTACGTTTACTACGTTTACCCATCGAAAGGAAAGAAATAGTAGAAATGATTAACAAATTGTCCAACTACTACGCAGACTCCAGTTTCAACCTGTGTTTTAATAAAACTCGCGATCTAACTAAACATGAAAAGGAAAATGTAATAAGAGAAGCTCACAATGATAATTTAGGAGAGAACAATACCATCAGCAAAGCAAGAGCAAAAGCAGAATAAGCAGGAATGGACGAAGAAATAAAAGAGTACGTTAAATCATGCCCTATCTGTCAACTACAAAAGGCAGTTACGATAACAAACCAAACTTCAGGTATTATTCCTGATATTTCTCTAAACCCGCATGAAAAAGTAGCCATGGATATATTCGGCCCGTTGGCAGAGACAAAGAGTGGAAATAAGTATAATTTTAGTATCCAGAACAGGTTCACAGGGTACACTTTATTACTGCCAATGAAAAATTAAATTTCTGAAAGCATTCTGAATAATTTAATGGAACACTATATCTGCGTGATTTGGGCACTGCAGGTAATTCTGACTGATCAAGGACAAAACTTCTTGTCAGAATTAGTACAGCAGTTTAAAGAACTGTTTAAAATTAAACAGATTTAAACTACTGCATTCCATCCTCAGGCAAACGGAAATATAGAGAGAATGCACTCAACATTAAAACATATGATAACATGGGATGAAAACTGCAAGTTTATAAATTTTGCAATAAATACTACCAGAAACGAGACTACGGGACTCTCACCTTTCGAGATGATCTTTGAAAAAGACCCAATCCTTCCTTCTACACTAGCCCGATCACCTACACTTACCTACAGCCACCTGATAAGAAAATGGAAAGCTAAACATGAAAAATACTTACAAAAAGCTAAGGAAAGGATCCAGCTACAACAAGAAAAGTCTAAGAGAAGATTACATGAAAATATAACGCGAACCCATTCGATGTATAAAATTAGAAACCTGGTCGAGTGGAAAAATAACAACATGTTGAACAAATTGGAGCCCAGCTGGAAAGGCCCAGGCACAGTAATACAAGTACTGGATAACAGCCACTTGATTATAAATTATAAGAACAAAATGATGAGAGCCCACATAGATCAAGTTAGGCCGTTTTATGTTTTAGAAAATGTTGAAGACAGTGGTAATACTGGCCCTAGCGGTAGAGCTTCAAGCTAACTACACAATGACTGAACTAAGAGGGAACGTATTCGTACAGGAACAAAACAGGACACACCTCTTTCATTAGGAATGGGGCCTGATAATAGGACTCAATATGACGACCACCGAGCAACGTGTCTGTTTACGAGCGGACTTTAATTTTCTTTCGATTTTCAATTTGGCCAAAATACTTTGCGATTAAATCTTCCTAGAAGGCGAAGTCATTGAGAAGGCATACACTTTGTCTAACGCAAGTTATACATTGGTTAATTATATGAAAAACTGAGTCACGCGCCTTTATTATCCAAAAATTTTATTGCAAAATATGCAGAGCGAGCTGAGGACCCCCATGTAAAGATCTAAGATGCGCCTGTTCTGTTATTAAATTCGTAAGCCGATGTTGAAGCAATATTATCTGATGTTTTGTATCATAGTGAATAGGTGCGTTTTCCAAACGTACTTTTACTCTTAAGAGCCCATCCGTATCAAGAAATGGGCATATCCTTTTGAAGGACTAGCTTAATTGCAGAAATTATTATTCTGAAGACCTTTTATTTCTGCTGAAAATTTTTTGTTTTAAAATAGGAGGTCCGTGACACCACAGCGAATGCTTTAATAATTCTTCTGCAGTAAGACCTCGAGAGACACTATCTGCGGAATTCAAGGCCGTAGGAATGTAATTCCATTTAGCCTCAGGAATGCTTAACTGTATCAAGGAAACTCCATTTGCTACAAATGTAGGCCAGGTAGATGGTAGTTTACTTAGCCACGATAATACTGTAGTTGAGTCTGTTCAACAGCTCTAATCGAGTAATACTGGTAGTCAAAATAGGAGCTATTTTTGACTTTGCTATCAGAAGAGTTGAATTAATAGCTTGCTCATGGTCAACGACTCTTAAATAAACTACTGTCCCATAGGCTTTAGTAAAAGTATCAGCGAATCTATGTAATTGCACAGATAGTAAATTTTCACTAAATTTGTTTCATCGTGGAATTTTCAGATTTTGAAGCGCTCTTGTAGATCAGGAGAAAGTATCTCATCTCAATCTAATTTTTGAAGCCAAAGCTCTTGCATAAACATTTTGGCAACAATGATAACGGGAGCTAACCATCCATGACGACCGAAAAGTCTGGCTATAAGAGAAAGAGCTATTCGTTTTGTAGCTACACCATAGTGTTGCGTATTTACAAAAATATAAAACAGTCCGAGTTTAGACACCAACTTAAACCTGATACCTTTTTTGTTTCATCTTCATGGTCAACAAAATTTACTACCTCGTTTTTAGACATAGGTTCATTTAATTAAGTTAACCAAGGATCAATAGCTGACCATTTGCGTAAAGGAAATCCTTCTTTTTCTAGTAAACCCGTTAGTTTCCTCTGTAGTTGTAGGGCCAGATCTAAATTATCCAATCAGAACAGGATATCGTCTACATAGAAGTCGCGTTTGAGTATGACACTGACATCGGGAAACTTAGAAGCTTCATCTTGGGCCAATTGTATTTTCGCCATCGTAAGATGACAGCCGTTAATTCATTCTAAAGTTTTGAACCAACCATGAGTGAATCATTCAAGGATTTCCCATAAGAAGTAGGACTACATGCAATAAAAACTACTCGAACGGGAGTAGTGCTACTAGACTCGCGAATTACAGGATGATGAGGCAAATATACTGGCGGGCAACTCAATAGATTTTGTTTACGATTACCTGAGAGTCATCGAATATAATTGACTTTCTCGTACTCGCTAAGAAATTCTTCGTATTTTTTGGCTAAATTAGGAGGTTTAGCGAGGCGTCTGTCTACATTATAGAGCGCAGATAAAGCTTTAGGTAATGATTTTCCAAGAGAATAGAGAGTTTTTTCTTTTATAGGAAGCCGTACAACATAACGTCCTTCTTGTTTACGCCAATGTGTTTCAGAAAAGTGATTTTCTCAAAGCTGCTCTTCTTCGGCGAGCATAGGCTGCTGCGGAATGTCCTCTAATTCCCAGAATCTCTGTGAATCAAAATGAATTTCCGATAAGGTTAAAACATGATTGATTCAGAGACCCGACAGAATCCATCCAAATATCGTAGACTGCGTTGTTATAGATCCAGGAGTTCCTTGACACAACCCTGACAACAGAAGCGAGCCATAATAATCGGCCCCAATTACTCTTTCGATTTTTTGTCCACTAAAGGGTTCAGGATCTGTAAGAAGAAGATCGCGAAGGTGATCATATGTAGAATTGATTTCAAATTATGGAGCGCTATAATTCATTAAGCGAGGATAGGTATAGGCAGTAATTGGATATCTAATTTTATCATTGTGTACTGGCGAAATAATCAAATCTACTCGCGCTTTTGCCACTCCAATCAAGACTTCACCGGTCGCAGTCACTCTAGTCATTACAGGAGTACTCTTAGGTCGCAATAAGTTCACCAATGATTCTAAAACAAAAGCAGCGTCAGACCCTTGATCGAGAAACGTTCTTACAATAACTTCGCGACCATTGTGCGCACGAATTTTAATTTTTGCAGAAGCTAGCAAGGCCATACAGCTTTTTGAACATCTTAAACCTAACGATAAATTAGTAGCCATTGCATTTAAGGATGCATTATTCGAATTCGAGACATTAGAGGTATTCACAACATTTTCAGGTTAAGGAGTCTGATTATTATGAACAATAACTTGTGAAGCACAATTGAATGGAACGGAAGATTCAGAAGACGCTTGCTAAATGTGTAATAAAGTGTGATGATGTTTTTTGCATTGCAAACACGCAATTCTACTTTTGCAATTTTGACTGCGGTGATTAGACATTGACTTAAGTAATGATTACCTTTACAACATATACATATATTTGTATAATCATTTAAAGTACTCGTACTGTGCATTTTTCCAGATTGTCGACCTTTGGAACCAGAAGGGTTAAAATTATTACCACGAAATTTTTTTACAGAATTATTATACTTAGGCATTATTACAGCTTCGAGAGTACGGACTTTTTGATCTAAGAATTTGGTAAAATCCAAATATTTAGGATAAGCACTGCGATTTTCTAGATATTTTTCCTAACCACCTACTAAATTCTTATTTAATTTATTCACTAGTAAATAAATTAGCACGTAATCCCATTTATCAGTTGGGCATTCAAGATTCTTAAGAGCTAGTAACGCTTTATTAGTTGTATCACGCAAAGTCTTTAAATCCTTTAGAATATCAATTGAAATATTCGAAAGCTTCACCCAAAAGTATTGTTTTTAGATAATAAAGTTTCTGAACTTTAGGTAACCTTGGGTTTGGATCAATAGCAGACACAAATAAATCTCAAAAATTTGGCCACTCTAAATATTCACTAGAAAAGCCGGGAAGCTCGATATCGGGCAACTTTAACATTTTCTTGCGCTAAAACAAATATTATTTAATTGAAAAAATCAATAGCCTTGAAAAATTCTCGTTCAGCCTCACGAAATTCTTTATTTGCAAGATATACATACTTTGACTTATCAGGTTTCTGAGTTGTAACAAAACCTGAAATTTGCATTTCGTTCAACTCGCATTATTTCCATGACTCTAGAAGTATTTTTTTTCCTTCTGCCACTGCTAGCGATACTTCCCCTGCGTCGATTTATTAAAAGGAGGAAATTCATATACCTATTTTAATGAAAAGAAAACCTTGTTCTTGTATCAAGGTATCCATGTTTACAGAATTTTAATTTTGGCACTTTGAACAATTCACAGATAATTATCATTATTTCAAACTAGTTCACGATAGTGAACGAAAGCATTCGTGAAATACACTTGTCCACAATATGGTTTACAAATATTAATTATTTAATTTTTCACTAAGAAATATAATTCTCAATGATTACTTCAAAACAGTGATCGAAAATTACCTGTATATCACACTTTTTCATAATAGTGAATACTGAGTCAATTTATTTCAGAATTTTCATTCATGAGTAAAAATGTTTGCGAGAATAAACACTAGAGAGAGAGAGAATTCTACATGATAAATACCGGTAGGTCATGTGGGGTTGAGAGACTCGATTAACGTTCACATTCTTATTTCTCAGCTGTTGAGGAGAAATCGATATTGGAGTGAGACAACTGTCATTAGATCAAGAAAGATTTTTATCATGAGAATCAAATACAAGACGTCTAAAGTAGTGAGAGGGGAAGGAATACTCATCCATCTTGAAGTTAGTACTTACTGCACATGCGTTATTCTTAATTCGCACGCAAATTTGCACAGAGTGATTTTTTAATGTTATTTAAATGAACCATTTTCATTTTTCGAAGCATAGAATTTTGTAGTACTTTTCTAGATAATGTTTAACCTCTACTCATAGAACAATATTTTAAAATTAAAGCTAATTAGAAGGCGAAGTCATTAAGAAGGCATACACTTTCACTTCATCAATTTATTGATAAAAATGATTCAATAATTATGGTTTTATATTATTACACTAGTTGTTTAAAGTATTTTAAAGTAGGCTATAACGATTATTTCACTCATTGTGAAATTGGTTACCGGCTCCGCACTCACGAGGCTTTTATTTCTCTCCCGACTTGTACTAAATTTTCGCCGTTTCGACCGATCGATAATTAGAAAGAAAAGCATACGTCACACTCTCATACTTTACCCAGGCAGATCGTGCAAATTAAATTTCACTGCGCGAACAGTGTCTCAGCGATATATTACACTTTACATCTAGCGGAAACAGCTTGTGGAAAGGAGTGCACTCCCGCATACGAGCTACAACTGACAAGAGGAAGATACAACAGGCTACAATCCAAAATCCAAATTTTGCACAAACTGTTAGGCAAACAACGAGCAAAAAGAGGATTAGCCAATTTTGTAGGCGATATCTCTAAAACATCGTTTGAAACGCTGAGTGCGAAAGACCTTAAGCAAATAAACAACGACTTCGATAATATTTATAAAGACAATAAACAATTAGCCCAAGTCCTGACAAACCACACTAAAATCCTTAAGATTACTTGATTCCTCGTCAAAGATTATAAAAATCTAAGAGGAAAAATAAATATTGAATCAAACGCTTTGCGCAACCATTGGCGCTGGAGTAAACGCAAACACCTTAAATGCTTTTGTAAATTCCAAATAAATGGTGGCCACTCTGCTAATTGATGAGATGGACGATGATATAAACACAGCTATTAATGCTATCAATGATAGTAAGCACGGGATAGTACATCCGCAAATTTTAAGACCCAGGATAGTGAAGTCAGCTATAAAAGAATTCGAAGAAAACCACCGCACCCGGCATCACTTTGATAACGACGAGTCAAACTATCAGCGTCTAATTGACATCAGCAAGCTTAAAGTAGCTGTCGTGCAAGGGTTATTTACCTACACCCTGGATATCCGTGTCGTAGAAAAGGAGGAAGGACTACTGAAATACATAATTTCCATTCCTGAGAAAACTGCCAGTGTGTTCTTATCTATAATTACCGACCATAAATATGTAATACACTATTGTGACTCAATGTAACAATCGACAGAATAACTATAGAGAAATGTAAAACTATCAGCGAATATCTTATTTGTAAACGTAACCAACCGAACACTAAGTTATCAGAAAGTGTAAATTGTGAAGCAAGTCTTTTGAGACGATATGTGATACCTACTTGCAATCTTTTCCCCTACCTTCTGTACATAATTATACCGACAATAGATATTGATTTAGGCATCGTATGTGAGGGACACATAAAATATATAATTGTCAAAACTAACACTCTCATTATTGGACAAAATTGCCAGCTATACAACGGTTGCGACAAATTAGATTTACCTAGGCATTTAGAGAGTAATCAAACGTATACGATAAATGTAACTTATGATATTAGTTCCGAACACCAAGATCTAGATGAACTTGAAAGAAAATTAATACAACTACCCAAGCAAATAAATGTAGACAAATTGAGAAGAGCCAGACTAAGTCTGGATGACACACCAAATATATTAGACCGAATATCAACGCACAGGCGAATTAAAACTTGGAAAGTTTTACACAAGAGCGGAATTTTAAGTACACTCTCTGATTGTATCCCTAAAAAAATTTATTTTCTTTGTATGAAGAACAAAAACGACGTACAACAACATGTAGTGACTTACGCGGCAAGCGCTCGACCACTACTGGAAACTGTGGACACAGGTATAAAAGTTAAACCTAGCAGGGTGAAATTGTAAGATTTTGGACAACCAACAACTGTCTAGAAAGGGAAGTGCTACGAGAACCTCTCATATCTCATTCCCACTACTACCCTTGGCCCATAGGTGTCTCTCTAGAATACAGGGCCATAGTGTAACGTCCAGGTCTGGCGCATATTCAGTTCTGTTCTAATCCTCGAGTAATAAAGACGTCCTGAGTTACTGTCTGCAATTCAGTTCCTAATACAAAATCCATACTCATTATTTACCACGTGACCACGTGACATTTTATATTCTACAGAATTATTAAAGAGGATATCTCGTAAATGTTTGTCTCTGATACGAACCTTGAGAATAAAATAATTTCTACGGAAGTTCAAAATTCAGAAAGTTCGGATCTACCTACGAGAGACCCGATAACCCCGAAAAGTAAGAAAACTTTTGTTAAAAATATTGTTGATTTAAGTAGCCACTATACTACGTAAAACTATGGTTTTCTGAAATTCACAAAACTGAACGAGGCCCGCAAACAGGCGGAAGAGACAACGGCCTACCGAATACATAACAACGCAGCAAATCTCGATTTCCTGAAGTTGATCTTTATGCACTGATAACACAACCACTGAGTATCCGGCATACGTTTCTCTCTACTGTCTAACTTTTTTAGTGTCCACTCCATCGCATTCGAGTCAAATTCCCCGGATACCAAAATGCTGCCTTTCATGTCAAGGATTGCTTCATCTAAATTTTCCCTGACATTTCACTAATTTTCTCTAATCAAAAAATTCCCTGACTTTTTCAAAACTTCCAAGTTTTTGATTCCTGATCTAGGATCTCCCTGAGAAAACCCTTCCAATTTTCTCTAAATCTTATTAACCTAATATTATGTAAATATGCCATTAAAAATCATTAATATTTATAGCGCTTGGATGTTTAGAATATAATAGAAAATAATATTTTTTTATATCCCTTTTAAGAATAATTTTATACATATCAGGATTACCGCGACGGATAATGATAAGGAACAAAAGTATAAGGTCCTAGAATATTATGTGGTCCTGGAATATTATAAGGTCCTTGAATATAATGTGGTCCTGGAATATTATAAGGTCCTTGAATATAATTACTTTCTGGATTATTAAGAACAAATAGACCATTATAAACAACTAGGTTATCCTCATTGAATTGATTTTCATGATTCAATTGGTCATGACGACCCAATGCTCTCAGTATATTAGCACGATCAGCCATAGCAGTTTGCAAATCCTTTCGCGAAATTGCTACACATGTGTGGGCCAGTAGACAATCTGATGTTAGTTTTCTAATATCACATAAATAATGCTTAGGTCCTCCTTGAATGCAGAATTCTGTAAAGTAGAAATTTTTTTTTTCAAATCTATAGTGAAACAAGCATTTATCTTCAAAAGATAGTTAACGAAAATTATCAATAAGTGGCTAGTAGTGTGACTTAAGAAAAAAAATAGAGACGGTAGGCTAGTAGGTGTAGGGGTAGGGAAGTAGAAAAATTAGAGGGAAAGTTTGAAAGACGTAATTAACCTTTTTGTCAGAGAAGAATAGATCCTAAAACATATTTAATTTTAAAAAGACATTTTGGAACTACTTTTTTAAAAAAAATTTTGTGTAGAGAAAATTGTCACAATTTTTTGAAATTATTTGTTTGAAAGAAAAGGCGCATTACGTCTTTTAAACCGCCTCCTCCCATACATTACATACTTTAAGAACAAAATTTCTTTTAATTTGGATTTTTTTGGGAACCCAACACGCTTTACCTAATTAAGACGATTGTGAATAAAATTCACTAATATGTGTTTTTTCTTATGGAAAATACGCGTTTCACTTCTTGCGGCTTGTGGAAAATCTGAATATTATTTTCTTTTGTAAAAAATCATAATTTTCCGACCACTGTAGTGTCTATCGATCAATAAGAATTGTTAGTTACAAAATACAAATTAACAAAATCTTTTTTTTTTCTATTAATAAATATTCACAGAAATAATAATTTACTTACGATGAGCAAGTTCTTTAACAGAAAAATAATGCTCCTGGAATTCTGGATTTATTTTTATACACTTCCAAATGGGTTGCTCATCTTTTTTACTTACGCGTTTAACGCAGACGTCTGTAATAAATTTAAACATCTTCAAAAGCTATTATGCACAGCTAAAAAATTTAGGCCCACATCAATTTAAATCAAATACTTGAAGTTTTAATTAAAAAGAATAATTATCAAAATAATAATAATAATAATAATAATAATAGTTGATATTTCAACACAACAAAAAATCTTTTTTTTTAAAAAAAAAGCTGCGCCCATGGAGGATGTTTCGGTTGGGAGTGCCCAGCCGACCACTTCCACAGGAATGCCACGGCAGCGCATCAACTTCCAAGCTTATAACGATGAATATTTGATGCGCTTCTATTTCAAATATAAGTTGGCAGCTTTAACACCGACATACTGCCTCTGTTCTTGCAGCAGGATATGAGCTTGCTGTAGGTGCAGACTCTCGCATATTGTGCTGTGGTCGCATGTGCCAGGATTATGAGTATAAAACTCAGAGTCCGGGCTACTTAGAACTACGCACCAAGTAAGATGTCATATCCTCCATGGAAGTTTCGACTTTAAGGCGAGATTAGTTAAATAAGAGCAAAACTGGGACGATTGTACCAATTTCGAAAGGGCAATCGGTTCCAAAGACTGACTCGCTACGTAGAGGAGATCCTTCGCCCACATAACATCAGTTCAAAAATATCTGCGGACTTGGACGATTTATTGACTATCTTAAACAGAGGCTCATGGTCCTGTCAGCGCGACTGTGACGATTCAAGAGAGCAATCGCGAGAAGGAATGACAATAGGACTTTTTTGGCAAATGAAAAACGCTTCTACTGCGAACTTGAAGATGACAAAAACAAGACCCAAAGTTATTGTGAAGAACCGAGTACTCATGCGTCAAGTCAACTGGACGCGACGTGACTCCGTCTAGAAAAGGATAGGGTTAAACTGTTGCCTGGGATTAATAATCTATCCATCTAAGCCTCCGATGTGACTCGCATCCTGAAGAGGGCTAAGAACTGGAAGGCTCCAGGTATGGACGGGGTGCACAGCTTCTGGTACAAATATCTGGGGGCTCTGCATCTCCCCCTTGCTGGAGCACTTTAAAACATCTTAGAGACCCAGACCGATTGTCCTCTTTTATAACGGAGGGTATAACGTACATGATACCTAAAAAGGTAGATGCTAGTAGTCTTAGTGACTACCGGCCAACCACCTGCCTCTCGACCCTCTATAAGTGCCTCACGGCTATTATTTCTGATTTCGTCTATAAATATTGTGAGGAGAACAACGTTCTCATTGAAGAACAAAAAGGTTGCTGTCTAAGCTCCCGTGTTGAAAATGTCCAAGCACAGAATGCACCATGTGAGGACATCTGTAGAAAGAATAGTTCTGGAACGCAAGGTTGGAGGTAGAGGGATCATGGATGTTTGCAGATTGTGTGACTCTCAGATTACGCAATTGCGCGAATATTTCCAAAACAGGACTAACATCTCCCTCTACAACTTCATCTGTAGAGTTGACTTGTATACCCCCTTGAAGCTTGCAGCTGTTGATTTCCAGAACATCGGGCATCTTAACAATGAGCAGCTAGCTGCTCAATGGCGAGGTAAACAGCTGCATAAGCAACACCCCCAAACTTTAGATCTTCCTTGTGTGGATAGTGATACTTCAAACCTCTGGTTAAGGCGGGGAGAACTCTTGCCGGAGACAGAGGGATTTGTCATTGCCATCCAGGACAGGGTAATTAGGACGAGGAATTACCAAAAACATATCCTTAGTTTCGAGTTTAATGTGTACAGTTAAATGTGTAGGGGTTTTGTGTAGAGCCTTTAATGTGCATAGTTAAACTTTACAGTTCTAAAAAATTATTTTATAAAAAGTTGTAGAGTTAATCGTCGAAACTTAAATGTGTAGACTTTAATTTGTAGACTCTACGTTTTCGCTTAATGTGTAGAGTTCATATAATGTGTAGATTCAATATGTGTAGTATCGACTGGGATCCTTTTATTTTAGATATTTATTTAAATATTGTTTATTTGATGGCTCTAATTTTTTTTTAAACTTATATAAAAAATCATGAACATTAATATATCATATTTTTGTATATTGATTTTCCGAAAAAACGAAAAATCTTGTTGTCCATGAGCAAATTTGAAAATAAGACGAAATATGAAAAATATTCGATGACTCATCACGCGTACGTGCATACGATGTTTTTTTTTTATAAAAAATTTATGATATCAGACATTTCTCTAAATACAGTCATAATTTCAGCCCATATTAGATTTCAAATATAGGAAGCATCATTTACAGTAATGTTAAGGTAAATTTTTGGTGAATTTTCATAAATTTCCCGAAATTCAATTTAAAAATGTCTATAAATTTCAAAAAATGTATGACAGTATTCCGCATTTTATTCTAACTTTACAGGTGAATGTGGCAAATTACCATGAACTGCCTAAAATTCAATTTTAAAATTTCTATAAATTAACGAAAATTTATTCAAATTTTTCGTTATTCATGGCAATTTTACAAGTAAATTTGGTGGCTTACCATAAATTATCCAAAATTCAATTTAAAACATTTTCATAAATTTCTGGAAATTTATAGACCACTCATTGCCCAAAACTTAATTTAAACACGCATATGCTGTTCCGAATATTTATGGAAATTTTAGGTTATTTACCGTAATTTTACCGGTAAATATGAGACTTACCCGAAATTTCCAGAAATTCAATTTTAAACACTTGTACAAATTTTCAAACATGTATAACATTTTTTGGTAATTTATGACAATATTGCAGGTCATTTGTGGCAATTTTATAAATTTTCGGAAACTTAGGAAATTTATGTTAATTTATGGTAATATTACAAGAAATTCGTGATAACTTAAAACAGCTTAACCAAACTTTAATTTAAAAACGTTTTTAAATTTCTAAAAATTTGTGAAAACTTC
>JAAAKG020074040.1:0-17149 GCA_010014905.2 Druon quercuslanigerum
GGAATTTCGAAAATTCAATAAATTCAGACAATTGAAGTAATTAAAATAAATCAAGGGATTCAGATAATTCGAGGCATTTAATAAGTTCAAGGCATTCCGAGAAATCAAGGAATTGAGAGAATTCAAGGGATTCAGAGAATTCAGGGGATTCAGAGAATTCAGGGGATTCAGAGAATTCAGGGGATTCAGAGAGTTCGATAAATTCAGCAAATTCAAGGCATAACGTGAATTCAAGAAATTTATTAAATTTAAGAAATTCAGAAAATTCGAGGAATTCAAGTAATTCGTAGAATTCGGGAAATTTAAGGAAACCAGAAAATGAAAGGAAATCAGAGAATTAAAGAAATTCAGGGAATTCAATAAATCCAGGTAATTCAAAGGTATTAGAGAAGTGAAGAAATTTCTAAAATTCAAGAAATGTAGAGCATTTAAGGAATTTATCTAATTCAAGGAATTCGGAGAATTCTTAGATTTCTAGGAATTCAGAGAATTTAAGGAATTCCGAGTATTCAGAGAATTTAGGGAATTCAGGGTATTCAAAGAATTCAGATAATTCAAGGCGTTTAGGGAATTTAAGGAATTCATGGAATTGAAGGAATTAAGAAAATTTAAGGAATTCAGAGGAGTAAAGGAATTAAAAAAGTCATGGAGTTTAAAGAATATAAGAGATTTATAGAATTCAGAGAATTTAGGGAATTCAGAGAATTCAGGGAATTCAGAGAATTCAGAGAATTCAGAGAATTTAGAGAGTTCAGGGAATATTATTCAGGGTAAATTATTTTTAAAATATTATATGTCATATTTACGTCAACGGTTGCGGAACTAAAACTTTCGTAAGGACTTTCGAGGATTAAGATACTTATGACAGAAAGCGAAAGAGATAAATTTTCAACTAAATAGCATCTCTGTGATTGAAAAAAGTATATCACTATTTATCTCTAGGATATTTTTCTAAAATATATGTAGTAATTATGATATATCGCCAAAACAGTTGAAGTGACAAAACAAATGAATGCTTAAGGGAATTTTCCAATTCGAGATTTCTATATTTGAGCAAGTCTCCTTATCGGGCGTTCTTATTTAACAATTAAACCTAAGTATTTAAAATATATTTTTAGAAAATCAAAAAAAGTTTTCAATTTTCAAAAAAAGACTTTTTTATATTATTCTTTAAAATTCATGTGACGAGTGGGTCACGTAACTAGATTCCTAACTTACCGACGCTTTTCTTATTTCCTAATTTATTTTCAGACAAAATACCACATTGAGTTGAAAATTTGGGATAATAAATAAGAAGCACTAAGAAAGATGAATCTCGTCCTAAATTTTAATAATTGTGAAAAAAGAAAAAAACAATATTATTCACAAAAAAACTTTTTTCATTATTATAAAGTTTTAGGACCAGAGGCACATTTCTTAGTGTTTCTTATTTATTATCCCAAATTTTCAACTCGATATGGTGCTTCATATGAAAATAAGTTGGGAAATAAAAAAGTATCGGTAAAGTAGGAATCTGGTAAATTTTTTTTGGAATATTTAAAATATTATTTTGTCATGAGTATAATTTAAGATTTAAAAAATGTTATGTTTCACAGAGTGTCAGCCAGATACATGGGGAAAGTATTGTATGCACGAATGCAATTGCACTCGCGAAAGTGCGTGTAATCCAGTAAATGGCAGATGCGAATGTCCGCCTGGATGGCAAGGGATTAGGTAAGAATTTAATTTCAAATTGGAATGGAAATCGAAAAAGTAATAACCGTATTTATTGATTCGGGAGAAATCCTAAAATCCTCTTATAGTTTAAAACTCATTTTGTTCTTTAACCCAGAAACAATTTGGGATTTTTTTCTAACCTCTTGCGGAAGCATGCGAAACCAAAAACGTTTTCAAAAATTCCCTGATTTTTCTTCGACTAATTTTTTATTTAAAATCAATAATATTCACATACCAGCATTTTAATCTTATACAAATTTTAAGATATAATATTTTATAAACAAAATAAAATAATATTTTATATTGGGTATGTTGGTTCACCATTAAACCACCTGGTGACGAAAACTGGAACTAGAAAGAGTGGGTTCAACTTTACAGATGTGTATTTTAATTTTTACATATAAATGTTTTCTACGATTGTTCTGTGAAAATGAAAACAATGATTAAATAACAAAAACAACTCTACATTAAAAACAATTCGTTTTAGATAGAATTTCTATCTTATAGAGTGAAAATACTCATTTTTGTCAAAAATGTTTTAATAAAATTAAACCAATGTTGTCCTATTTATTGTAATTTTTAATACATTTTAAGCTTAAATAAACTTTAATTAATGCATTTAGCGAAAAATTGTATCTACATTTTGCAATGAAGACGAATAATAGACGATTGGAATTCAAATACGAATTCTAACCTAACTTTTAGATCAGATTTTTAAATAATAAATATTTCATGTATAAATTAATAAAAATTGACGGTTTGTTTCCGATAAAGACTTATTTTGAATATCCAATAAATACTTTAAATGCCACACAAAAATTGTTGAAACACTTTTATGCGCAAATTAAAATGAATTTTTAAAATCGTACCTACTCTTTCTAGTTCAGATTTTTGTCACCAGATGGTGTCTCGCAGTTTAAGCAATCCCAATACGAATTTCAAAATTTCAAATTTGTTAATTCATTTCCAACAAAAAAAAGGTTTTTCTGCTATAAAAGATTAATTTTTAAACAAATTCAAGAATTTTCAACAAAAAAATTAAATTTAATATGAAAGGAATAAAATTTACACAATAAAAGAAAAGAATTTTAATACCAAAAATACGAATTTCCACCAAATAAAAATTTTGCAATCAAACAATAAATAAAAGATTATCTAAATTATCGAACTTTAAAACCAGTAATAAAATATGACTTTTCAGCAATAAATTAATTTTTAAGAAACTGATGCATGTTTACCAAACAAAAACTAAATGTCAAACTAAAAAATAATTTTTTTCCCCAAAAAAGGCGACTTTTTAAGCAAAAAGATCAAACTTAAAAAAATGGAAAAGTTACATTTTATATTGAAAATTTAATTTCAAATAAAAAAATTTATTTTCCACTCAACAGTTAAATTTTTAAAAGTTTAAAAATTTAGTTTAACTTTTACACAAGTAGTTACATTTTCAATTAAAAAAGATTAATTTTGAACAAAATAATTAAAACTACATCTGCAGAGATGAACTTTCAACTAAAAATAGAAATATTTAACAAAAAAAGTGATTTTTTAACAAAGTGATTCAATCAAATCTTTCAAATAAATTAATTGAATTCTTAAGCAAAAAAGAATAGTTTTTAACCAAAAAGTTGGATTTTCATGCATATAAAAAAATTAATTTTCTTTTATAACAGATGAAGTTTTCATTCAAAAAAAAAATTTTTTTAATTATTTGAATTTTCTTTCGAAAAAGATTTCAGTTGATTTTTTAAGAGAAAAAAATAAAATTTTAAAGAAAAAATAATTGTCTACGAAAACAATTGAATATTTAACCCAAAAATACTTCTATACCAAATATCTGCATTTTATTTTAAAAAATAAAATTTCTCCTAAAGCAGCAGACATTTTAATTACAAAAAAAGTTAAGTTTTCATCCAAAAAAGATTCCAATTGACTCTGCAAGATCAAAAATTTATTTTTTAACAAAAAAAATAATTTTCCGCAGAAAAAAAATGTAATTTTCAATCCAAAAAGCCGAATTTTTTCAACAATGAAGGATGAATTTTTAATAATAGATTTAAATTATCTACTAAATAGCTGCATTTTTATCCAAGAAAAATTTAATTTTGCACTACAACAGATGAATTTTTAAGAAAAAAAGACAAATTCAACAAATTTGTTGAATTTTCAACGCAAAAAATTAATTTTTAACGAAAAATATAATAGTTCATACATTAACTAAAAAGATTTGTATTTTATATTAAAAGAGGTAACTTTTTAACCAAATGCATCAATTTTTAACCATGTTGAATTTTTATTTAAAAAGTTTAATTTTCTACTAAATAAGATAAATTTTGAAACAAGTAGTTGATTTTTTAATTAAAAACAATAATTTTCTACAAAAAAGTATATTTTTAAACAAATTACATAAATTTTCAATCAAATATTTAATTCTTTATACTAAAAATTATCAATTTTTAAGCAAAAAGGGAATAATTAAATTTTTACTTTAAAAAATTCATTTTTAGCAAGAAAACGAATTTTTTACAAAATAATTAAATTCTTCACGAGCTTCATATAAAGCAGTTGAATTTTTAAAAAAAGTTAGTTTTCAATCAAACAATTGAATTTTATACCAAATTTTTAAATTTTTAGTTTAAAAATTAGTTCTTAAAATACAAAAACCGAATTTTTAAGAAAGTATATAAATTTATTAACGAAAAATATGATAATATATTTCAGCACAAAAAAACTAACTTTGCATTAAATAGTGGAACGTTCTACCAAATTGTACAATTTTCTACTGCATTATTAAATTTGTTAGCTAATCAGGTGAGTTTTCTAAACAAACAGGTAAATTTTTATTAAAAAAGTTAATTTTTAAACGAAAAATTACATTTTAAACCAAATTTTCAGTAAAAAAATTAATTTTTAATATTCAAGAAGCAAATTTTCAACAAAGTTATTGTATTTTCAACGAAAAATGTAATGATTAATATGTGAACTGAAAAATATTTTTCTAGTAAATCAAATACAGTTTAAATGTTTATCAAAGAGTGAAAATTTTCAAACATAAATGTTATTTTTTAACCAAGAAAATTAATGCTTTACTGCAAATACAAATTCTCAACAAATTTTTAATTAAATAGTTGAATTTTCTACCTAGAAGATTAATTTTCTACCAAAAAGGATAAATTTTCAATGAATTACATAAATTTGGAACTACATATTTGATTTGCCAAACTAAAATGGGTAATTTTTAACAAATAATGCCATAGCTAGATATTTATTATAAAAAGTTAATTTTCAACAAGAAAAACAACATTTCTACAAAACAGTTAAGTTTTCTATAAAAAAAAGATAAATTCTTAATAAAATTAATTCACTTAAAACCAAATAAATAGTTAAATTTTCAACAACGAAAATTAATTATTTATGAAAAAAAACCCTTTTTGCAACAAATTACATAATTGTTCAACCAAAAAGTTGATTTTTAAAACTAAAACTAATATTTTTAGCCAAAAATGCAATAGTTTAATTTCTTATTAGAAAAAAATAATTTTCTATTCAAAAAGACGAATTTTTTAATAAAACAGTTTAATATTTAACTAAATGGTCGAATTTTCAAACCAAAAAAATATTATACTTCACAAAAAAAAAAATTACATTTTTAAACCAGTTATCTCAATTTTCAAGACAAGCAACATCATTTTTTCAGAATACAGTCAGATTTTCAACTGAAAAGTTCTTTTTCAATCAAAATAATAACAACAAATAAATTCTAAATTAAGTGGTAGAATTTTCATTCAAACGAAATTAATTCTGACCAAAAAAATAAAAGTGCAGTTTTCAAACAAAAATATTCCATAACATTATCAATCTCTCCCAAAAACATGTACCAAATTGTAACATTTTCACGAAATCCCTTCCCCAAAAAAGCTTTTACTTAATTTACTGTTGACCCGTTATTAAATAACTTTTTCTGTAATTTTTATATAAATCACTAATTGCAAAATTAATTTTTTACTAAAGATGTGAAGAGAAGTGCCCTCCTGGTCGATGGGGCCTCTACTGTGGTTTCACATGCTCTTGTAGCGACCAACTCTCAGGCTGCCATCACGAAACCGGAGAGTGCTTTGACCTTGAAGTATCGTTCGATCCAGTACCAACTGTTAAAGAGTGGACACTTAGTGAACTAACCCCTTCTTCCGGTGCAACAACCGACATTTCCTCCCCTTTCTATTCTGAACAGGAAAACAATACTGACTTTATTGACGTAACAAACCCAGATGACTTTGACGATTCCCATCTGGATGATTTGCAAATCATCAGGATATCGAGGACCACAGAGGAAACAGAAAGTAATCTTTAATTTATTCGTTACTCAACAATCCTATAGAAACCATTTTGCCAACATGTTATGTGGAAATTATTTTTGGTTCCCAGATGATTCACTTAAGGCTTCTTTGAAAATTAGCGAAACCCAAGCTACGATGCACATTCAATCATCAACAAAGAAGTACTCATACGAAGAAACTCGATCTCCAGGATCAACCACCTACCAAACTCTTCAGGTTCCAGTTCCAACTGAAATTATGCTGATGAAAAATTCAATATCAACAACCAATACTGGCCAGGTACACATTTTTGAAGATCAAACTGGAAACGGGAACGAGAACGTTGATTCTCAAAAACCTGGTTTTGGATCCACTGATGAATTTGGGATTGATCCTCAAGTTGTGATGTCTCCCAAAACGGATTATGTCAAAAACGTTCGAAGAGGTAAGTTTCATTTTGGAAAGTTTAATAATTATTTATTGTTTGTAGAGTTTATGAATAATTTAACTTTAAAGAACAACAGCCAGATCTATGGGTTTATGTCTCTTATTAAATTCAAAACTTGATAAAATTACGGAACAGAGATGTTAGGATAACGTTCTTCAAAGCTAGGTTCATGGTCGACTCTAAAAATGATTGATGTAGGTACAATTATATTTTTTTTCCTTTCAGTTATGGTTTTTATGATACTGATCATTTAAATTGATTTCTGTGATAAATTGTGTTTTCAGTCTGCTAATTTAAAAATTATTAATTTTTACACGTGTGATTTAATGTTCTAATGATTGTCTCTTTCCTTTTTTTTCCCACTTTTGTCTTTTGTTATACTGTTCTCACTGTTGTTTATTCTAATATTATACTGTCCCTCATTTCTTGATTAAACTGACTTTTTTGAAAAATTATTCTTTCTTTGGAAGGCTTTGTGTAATTCTGTTCATGTTTTTATATATTTTTATCCACATAATAAACTGAGACATGAAACATTGCTGCTGTTTTTTAAAGTTAAATTCTTGTTCACCTCTTAAAATCTATATAATCACAATGATGTTTTACCTTTCGCCTATGGTTTTTACTATACTGTTCATTTAAATTGATTTCTGTGATAGGTTGTGTTTTAAGAATTTTAAGAGAACCCGTCTTTTGCATGAAGATATTTTTTATGAATATTTAGAATTTGCCATTTTTCAAAGTCTGCTAATTTAAATATATAAATTTTTACACATGTGATTTAAGGTTCTGATAATTCTCTCTTAACTTTTTTCCCCACTTTTTCCTTTTGTTATACTGTTGTCACTGTGCTTTGTTGATTAAACTAAATTTTTTGAAAATATTCTTTCTTTAGAAGGCTTTGCGTAATTCTGATCATGTTTTTAAATACTTTTATCTAAGTTTAATGAACTGAGACATCAAAAACATTGATGCTGTTCTTTGAAGTTCAATTCTTGTTCACCTCTAAACATTATTTATAGAATCATAATGATCTTTTTTCCTTTCAGATATTATTTTTATGATACTGTTCATTTAAATTGATGTCTTTTAAACATTGTGTTTTAAGAATTTCAAGAGACAATAGATATCTTCAAATTAAATAACAATTAATTGAAATATATGTATTCTAAAACCCGTATTCTTCGTTAAGATAATTTTTATGAATGTTCAGAATTTGCCCTATTTCAAAGTCTGCTAATGTAACAATTATAAATTTTTACACGTGTGATTTAATGTTCTGATGATTGTCTCTTTCCTTTTTATTCCACTTTTGTCTTTTGTTATACTGTTATCACTGTGGTTTGTTCTAATATTATACCGTCCCTAATTTGTTGATTAAACTGAAATTTTTGAAAAATTGTTCTTTTTTTAGAAAGCTTTGTGTAATTCTTTCCATGTTTTCAAATATTTTTATCTAAATTGAATAAACTGGCACATGAAAAATTGCTGCTGTTTTTTAAAGGTCAATTCTTGTTCACCTCTTAAAATTATTTATATAATCGCAATGATATTTTTTCCTTTCGCCTATGGTTTTTACTATACTGTTCATTTAAATTGATTTCTGTGATAGGTTGTGTTTTAAGAATTTTAAGAGAACCCGTCTTTTGCATGAAGATATTTTTTATGAATATTTAGAATTTGCCATTTTTCAAAGTCTGCTAATTTAAATATATAAATTTTTACACATGTGATTTAAGGTTCTGATAATTCTCTCTTAACTTTTTTCCCCACTTTTTCCTTTTGTTATACTGTTGTCACTGTGCTTTGTTGATTAAACTAAATTTTTTGAAAATATTCTTTCTTTAGAAGGCTTTGCGTAATTCTGATCATGTTTTTAAATACTTTTATCTAAGTTTAATGAACTGAGACATCAAAAACATTGATGCTGTTCTTTGAAGTTCAATTCTTGTTCACCTCTAAACATTATTTATAGAATCATAATGATCTTTTTTCCTTTCAGATATTATTTTTATGATACTGTTCATTTAAATTGATGTCTTTTAAACATTGTGTTTTAAGAATTTCAAGAGACAATAGATATCTTCAAATTAAATAACAATTAATTGAAATATATGTATTCTAAAACCCGTATTCTTCGTTAAGATAATTTTTATGAATGTTCAGAATTTGCCCTATTTCAAAGTCTGCTAATGTAACAATTATAAATTTTTACACGTGTGATTTAATGTTCTGATGATTGTCTCTTTCCTTTTTATTCCACTTTTGTCTTTTGTTATACTGTTATCACTGTGGTTTGTTCTAATATTATACCGTCCCTAATTTGTTGATTAAACTGAAATTTTTGAAAAATTGTTCTTTTTTTAGAAAGCTTTGTGTAATTCTTTCCATGTTTTCAAATATTTTTATCTAAATTGAATAAACTGGCACATGAAAAATTGCTGCTGTTTTTTAAAGGTCAATTCTTGTTCTCCTCTTAAAATTATTTATATAATCGCAATGATGTTTTTTCCTTTCGCATATGGTTTTCCGATACTGTTCATTTAAATTGATTTCTGTAATACATTGTCATTTCAGAATTTCAAGAGACAATTGATATATTCAAATTAAATAAAATTTAATTAAAAAATTTCGAAAAAAACTAAATCTTTAAAAAATAAAGAATAATAAACAATAATAAAAGTCTGTCAACCTAAGAAAGTAACACCCATTAAAAATTATTAAAAATAGTAGTCAAAGGAAGATATATATTTTTAGAAATATGTATATATTCTCCAACCCGTCTTTTGCGTAAAAATATTTTTTATGAATATTTTGAATTTGCCATATTTCAAAGTCTGCTAATTTAAAAATTATAAATTTTTACACGTGTGATTTAACGTTCTGATGATTGTCTCTTTTCTTTTTCTTTCGCTTTTCTCTTTTTTTATACTGTTGTCACTGTTGTTTGTTCTAATATTATACCGTCCCTAATTTGTTGATTAAGCTGACTTTTTTGAAAAATTATTCTTTCTTTAGAAAGCTTTGTGTAATTCTGTTCATGTTTTTAAATATTTTTATCCTAATTTTATAAACTGGAACATGAAACATTGCTGGTGTTCTTTAAAATTCAATTATTCTTCACCACAAAAAATTATTTATATAAGCACAATAATCATTTTTCCTTGCACATATGGTTTTTAAGATACTGTTCATTTAATTTGATTTCTGTGATACGTTGTGTTTTTAGAATTTCAAGAGAACCCGTCTTTTGGTAAAGATAATTTTTATGAATATTTAGAATTTGCCATACATCAAAGTCTGCTAATTTAAAAATTATAAATTTTTACACGTGTGATTTAATGTTCTGATGATTGTCTCTTTCCTTTTTCTTCCACTTTTGTCTTTTGTTTTACTAAAATTATTTATATAATCACAATGATATGTTTTCTTGTGAGTAATGGTTTTTGAGATACTGTTCATTTAAATTGATTTCTGCTGTACATTGTGTTTTCAGAATTTCAAGAGACAATTTGTATATCCAAATTAAATAAAAATAATTAAAAACTTTTATTTTGAAAAAACGAAATCTTTAAAAATAAAGAATAATAAAAAATAATTAAGTCTTTCAATTTAAGAAAGTAATACCTATGAAGGCATATTAAAAATAGTAGTCAAGGCAAAATATATTATCAGATACATGTATATATTCTCAAATACGTCTTTTTCATTAAGAAAATTTTTATGAATATTTAGCATTTGCCATACTTCAAAGTCTGCTAATGTAAAAATTATAAATTTTTACACGTGTCATTTACTGTTCTGATGATTGTCTATTTCCTTTTTCTTCCACTTTTGTCTTTTATGATACTGTTATCACTGTTGTTTGTTATACTTTCTCTAATGACTTGATTACACTGACTTTTTGGAAAAAGTCATCAGTCGTTTAAAGGCTTTTTGTGCAATTCTTTATATATTTTTTATTATTTTTGAATAAATTTACTAAACAGAGATTTAAAATCTTGATGCTATTCTTTAAAATTTAATTCTTATTCACCTTTAAAAATTATTATTGATCTAATCGCATTCATCGTTTTAACTTTCACCTATGACTTTTATTTAAATATCAGCATTTTAATATTTTAATTGATTTAAAATAGAATCTTTTATAAACAGAATAAATTTTATTTCAGATGCGAACTTAAAATTGTTTAATAAAAAAATAAAATAATAAATTAATTTAACAAATAAAGTTATTACAAAAGAGTATCATAATTTACATTTCAATCAAAAAAGATTAAATTTATACAACAAGAAAAGAATTTTAAAACGAAAATGATGTATTTTTACCCAACAAACATGAAATTTTAAACAAACAAAAATTATTTTTGTTTCGAAAAGAGGGGAATTCTCAACTAAGAAAGATAAATCTTAAGAATTAGAAAAGTTACATTTTCAGTTAAAACATTAATTTTAAACAAAAAAAAAACCTTTTCTACTCGGCAGTGGCGATTTCAACCAAAAACAAAAAGCCTTCAATCAAAAAAATAAATTTTTAACAATGTAGTTTAACTTTTACCCAAGTAGTTAAATTATCAATTAAAAATTTTATTTTTTAACAAAATAGTTTAACTTGCAACCAATAAGTTGCATTTTCAACTAAAAATGAATATCTACAAGAAAAAATTATTTCTTAAGAAAGTGATTCAACCAAGTCTTTGAAATAAATTAATTTTATACTGAAGCAAAGAAGAATAATTTTTCACCAAAAAATTGTATTTTTAAACAAGAAATATGTTTTTACGAAAAAATTGAAATTTCAATTTAAAAGACGAATTTTTTTAACCAAAAAGGATGAATTTTTAATAAAACTGTAAAATTTCAACAATAAAAAACAAATTTTTTTGTAATGTTGAATTTTAATCTAGAAAATATTTCAGTTCTCTCTTCAATATCAAAATATGAACTTTAAAAAAAATGTGAATTTTCTACGAAATAGTTAAGTTTTCAACGAAACAGCAGAATTTTCAACCAAAAAGTAGCATTTTTATCCAGAAAAGGTATAATTTTTGCTAAAACTGTTGAATTTTAAAGTCAAAATGATAAACTTTAAAAAAAGAGTTTAATTTCAATTGAACCGTTGCATTTTTATTTAATAAGAATGAAATTTGTTTAAAAACAGATTTTAAACAGAAAGTATGACTTTTTTAACAAGATTCTTAAATTTTCAACCAAAAAGTTGCACTTTTGTTCAAGATAATTTAAAATTCGAGTACAACAGATGAATTTTTAAATCAAAAAGACAAATTTGCAAAAAAACAATAGAGTTTCCATTCAAAAAGATTTCAATTGACTTTTCGATTTAAAAATAGGATTTTTTAACTAAATGTAAAATTGGTAGAAAATAGTTCAATTTTCAACAGAAAATTTGTTTTTTTCCCAGAAACATTTAATATTTATGATGAAAAGAATGGACTTTTAAATCGAAAAGTTAAATTTTCTGAAAAAAATTTCTTCATCCAAAAAAGATTTTAGTTCCGAAGAGCATTTCCTTTTGATTAAAATGTACTATTTTTAGGTTAAAACGAGAACTATAATATTTTCTGGATGAAAATTTCACTATTTAAAAAACTATTATTTTTTTTTTTAAATTAAAAATGTAAATATGTAAATGTAATTCTAGAAAGTAGCTGTTAAAAAATCACTTTTTGTCCAATTTTCACTTAAAATAAGTTAAATAACTAACTATAGTCCAGAAAATGTATTGTTTAAACAATTTATTATTATTAATTATATTTTATTTGAAAAATTCTAGAACGAGAGAATGGAATAATTGGGATTAAGTGGAAGGACTAGGTCTTTAAATTATTTGTAAAAGTATTGTTTTCAATTACAACCAACAGCTTATTGCAAAGCCTAAAAGAAAATTTTGAAATTTAACATATTCTGATATCAGCCCCCTCCCCCTTCGGTCCCAGAACAATATATTCACGAAAAAGAAAAAAAATTGTAATATTTTTCTCTCTAATGTTTATTTATTATTTTTTTATAGATAACAAGGCAAAGCAAAGTTAAACATTTTAGAAAAACTATAACTTTCTAGCACTTATCTTAGAGAAGCTAGTTATAAACAATGTTAAACTATTCAAACAATTATTTTTGCAAATAGTTGAAAATTTCATTAAAAAAACTTCAAAATTCTACCATTAAGCAAATAGAGTATTATTAACAATTATAATTAATTGTTTGAACAATTATTTTTTTCAACGAACTACATCCTTAAATTACAATTAAAAAAATGAAAAATAACAAAATAAAAATAAGATCACCAACGTTTGGGCACTCATTCAGCACCCTTATCAAGGCAAGAAAAATAATGTGAACGGGTAGAAGTTGTGTGGCGAAACGGTGGTGATGTTAATTTTATTTTTATTTTGAATGTTTTTTTATTGCAGTTTAATAAAAATAAAAATAAAAAAGACGAAAGAAAGAAAAAAAGAAGGAAGGGGTTGTGGGGTTGTGTTGTTGGTAATCTTATTTTTATTTCTTTATTTTTATTTTCAAATTTTTTATTATAATTTGGGTATGTGGTTAGTTGCATTCTCATTTTTCTTTCCTCTTTTATTTTTGTCCGAAAATTTTTTAAAAAAATTTTTCATATTGCAATAGAAGCATTTTTTATTTGATCGTTGTGGTCCAAAATAATAGATTTTGAATAAAGGAAGCATGACTTACGGTAATTTTGAAGACAATATATGGTAACATAGCATAAATTCCCAAAAATTCTATTTAAAAATGTCTATAAATTTCCGGAAATTTATCAAGACTTTCGATGATTTAAGTTAATTTTACAGGTAAAAATGGTAAATTGCCATAAACTATAGAAGTTTCAAGTTCAATTATTTAAATTAATTTTTAGGAAATTTATGAACTTTTTGATAATTTATGGTAATATTACAGGTAATTTATGTCAACTTACCATAAATTGGCTAAAATAAAATTTTAAACTGTTTATAAATTTCCGGAAATTTTTGACACTTTTTGAATGTTTATGGTAATTTTACAGGTAAATATGGTAAATTAACATAAACTACATAAAATTTAACTTCAAATTTTTTTGTAAATTTCTGGTAATTTATATAGGTATATAAATGGTAGAAAAGTCAATTTTAAAAAGGGGTATGAATTTCGGGAAATTTATCAAGAATTTCGATTATTTAAATTAATTTTTCAGGCAAAGATGGTAAATTCCCATAAACTATCAAAATTTCAATGTTAGACATATAAATAAATTTTTGGAAATTTATGAAGTTTGTGATAATTTATGTTAATATTACAGGTAATTTATGTCAACTTTCCATAAATTGACTGCATTTAAATTTTAAAATATTTATAAATTTCCGGAAATTTATGAAAGTTTTTGGTCATTTATGGTAGTTTTACAGGTAAATATGGTAAATTAACATAAACTGTATAAAATTCAACTTAAAACTTTTTTGTAAATTTCTGGTAATTTATATAGGTATATAAATTGTAGAAAATTCAATTTAAAAATGTGTATGAATTTCGGGAAATTTATTAAGACTTTCAATTATTTAGGGTAATTTTACAGGTAAACATGGTAAATTACCATAAACTATCAAAATTTCAATTTTAACTAATAAATAAATTTCCGGAAATTTATTAAGTTTGTGGTAATTTATGTTAATATTACAGGTAATTTATGTCAACTTACCATAAATTGACTGCATTTAAATTTTAAAATATTTATAAATTTCTGGAAATTTATGAAAGTTTTTGGTCATTTATGGTAATTTTACAGGTAAATATGGTAAATTAACATAAACTGCATAAAATTCAACTTAAAACTTTTTTGTAAATTTCTGGTAATTTATATAGGTATATAAATTGTAGAAAATTCAATTTAAAAATGTGTATGAATTTCGGGAAATTTATTAAGACTTTCAATTATTTAGGGTAATTTTACAGGTAAACATGGTAAATTACCATAAACTATCAAAATTTCAATTTTAACTAATAAATAAATTTCCGGAAATTTATTAAGTTTGTGGTAATTTATGTTATTATTACAGGTAATTTATATTAATCTACCATAAATTGTCTAAAGTTCTATGTAGAATAGATTATAAATTCCTGGAAATTTTTGGAAATCGTTGGTCGCTTATGGTAATTATACAGGTAAATATGGTAAATTACCATAAACTACCCAAAATTTAACTTTAAACATTTTTGTAAATTAGCGGAAATTTATGGTAATTTATGGTGACATAACAGGTAATTTATGGTACCTTAACATACATTGCCGAGAATTCAATTCATAAAAGAGTGTATAAATATCCCGAAACTTATGGAAATTTAACAGGTAAATATGGAAACTGGTCATAAATGATCCAAAATTTAATTTTAAACATTTTCATAAATTTCCGGGAATTTATCAAAAATTGCAATTGATGTAATTGATGGTAATATTACGGGTAATTTATGGTAACCTAAGATAAATTACTCAAAATTGAATTAAAAAATTTCTAAAAATTTCCGTCCATTTTCAGATTATTTCGGAAATTTTGGGTAATTTACGGTAATTTGATTAATTATATGTAGTAACTTTGCATAAATTACGTAAAGAATATCAATTGTTTAATCAATTTATTATTATTAACAATATTTTATTAGAATAATGCTAGACAGGTTGTTTTTTTCTTATATTTCTGGTTTCTTGCCCAATTTTTAGTTAGACTAAAATAATAAATAATTTAAGTTAACAAAAATAATTGTGTAAACAATTTATTATCATTGGTAATAATGTTTTATTTGCTTACTGTTATAATGTTGAAGTTTTGTATGAAATTTTCAACTATTTGAAAAAATAATTGTTTGAACAATTTAATATTATTTATAACTATCTTCTCTGAGATAAGTGCTGGAAAGTTGTAGTTTTTCTGAAATGCTTAGCTTTGCTTTACGTTGTTAGATATAAACAAATAATAAATAAACATAAGAGCTTTTTTGTTTAAAATAATTTTGTTAAGCATATGGCAAAGATAAAAAATAATACAATTAAAGCAACAATAATATTTAGAAAATAATTTCTAATAATATATTCATTAATATTTAATATATAATATTAATAATAATAATCTCAGAAAAACAGCATCGTTCTAGCATTATTTAAATAAAATATGAATAATAATAATAATAAATTATTTAACTCATTTTAATTGAAAATTTTACGAAAAGTGATTTTTTAAGAGCTACTTTCTAGCATTATTTTGAGAGAATATTACTAAATAATCAATTGTTTCAACAATCATTATTGTTATCATGAATGAACCATTACCTCCCTTGAATTGAAAATTGGACAAAAGTGGAAAATTTTTGAAAAAACTGCCTCCTTCTAACCCTGTTCTATGAGAAAATTGATAAAAAAAATAATTAAGTGTTTGAACAATTTATTTAAACATTTAATTATCAGCATAAAAAGGTATTTTGTGTAGAAGAAACCATTTGCATTTAAAAACCGATCAAAATTATAATTGCGCCAAAATCTCGCAAAATCCATTTTTTATTTATGGGTTTTTTAGGACCTTATAAAACAGACTTATGAGCCTGATATTTAAAAAGTGATATTTTATTCGTATTCCATGGCTAATTTTTAAGAGAAATGTTGAGCTCCAACTTGATTCAGACAATATTGAGGATTCCAAATTAAATTTATAAAATAATTTTTTTTTCTTATGGGAAATACGTGTTACACTTCATGGGGTTTGCGGCACCACGCAATATAATTTAAAAAAAATGGATTTAGTTTCGTGTCCGTTCGAACAAGTTTCCGATCGTTATTCATAAAATTTTTTTAAAATTTCCAATCTGTTTTTTGACCACCTTAATGTAGAACCTTCTGCCAAACATATTTTTGGTAGATATCAGAATGTCGTGTGACATCTTTTATATTAAAATAATTTTACTTCTTTTAATATATAATCTTCCATAAACGGAATAAAACATTTATTTCTGCAAAAATGTCAAATTTTCCAATTTATTAATTTATTTTAAACAAAACAGTCTTTTGTACTGTAAAAGATGGCTTTTAAAAAAATACTTGAATTTTCAAACCAAAAAGATAAATTCAACTGATATCTTCTAAATATATAAAAACAATTTAACAATTAAAAACAATAAAAGATTGTGATGGTTGACCCTCTTGTGATTTTTGGAAACAAAATTTTCCTGTTTTAAGGTTTTTTTTTTGCAATTCCATAACACAAGGCTCCTTTTTTATTTATGTTATCAATGATGCTTTTCTAAATGTTCATTTTTGAAAATATTCTTTGATCAAGTTACTTCCTATTAGTTCGAATTATTATATCGTGCTCGTTGATCAAATTCCAGTATATTTACTGATCATGGAGTAATAATTCATATGCTTTGAACAAACAGTAAGTCATATTGTGTGAACAGAAAATTCACTTAACTTTATCATCCCAAAGTGCATGGTCGTATTTCATATTATGTGAACCTGATATACACAAACATATATGTATATATGTACATATATATGTATGTATGCATATATATATATATATATATATATATATCTATATGCATATGTGTATATATATGAGCTCCCATCTTTCTTCACCTGCTCTACATATTTCTCACATAATCATTC
>JAAAKG020074051.1:0-17149 GCA_010014905.2 Druon quercuslanigerum
TAATAATTTAAATTAAATTTAAAATTAAAAATTAAAAAAAGAAATTTAAATATTTTGTTTTAATGCAATACAATGCTATTTAAAATCTTAAGCGTTTTACATTAAATTCAGTTTGGTATTAATACGTTAATTTTATTCAAATAATTAATTTCCCTGTTGTTCCCCTATTTTTCTTAAAAATCAGCCTATTAATGAAGATAATTAAATTTTAAAATATTACCGAAAATAAAATAGATATAAAGACTTGATAAATATCATTTTCAGGTTATGTAGCAAAGTTGTTAGAGTGCCCAATCTTGTAAACTTTGTGCGCTGCGCTTGCGTCGCGCCGACAACCCGATTGGCCACTGCTAGCGCGCAAATTTTGAATTATGTAAATATTCAGATTTAATATTTATAATAAATAATGATAAAGAAATGCCCAAATATAATTTTTCTAATCCTCAAATACGATTTTGGAGTCCTATATACTAAAAATTAGATTTTAATAAAAAAGAGGTTATGAATGCTGATTTTAGATAAATAAATCATTTTTGTTTGTCAAAGTCGCTAATAAGGGAGTTTACCAATCACAGCGAGTGCGGATAAAAGTATTAAATAATATTTTTAATAATAATATAATAAATAATAATATCATATTTTAAGTATGGTCAATTTTTTGTCATAGTTCTGAATTTTACAAATATTCAACTGTTTTTGATTGAAATTTTATCGGTTGAAGTTTTTTCTTTTTGGTTGAAAATTCAACTATTTTCTTGAAAATGTATCTTTTATTTGTTTTGTTTTATTTTAATTAAAAACTGGTATTTTGTTTTTGGAAAATAACATGATTTGTTTTAAATTCGTCCTTTCTGGTTTAATTCAACTGCTTTTAATTTGAAATATTTTTTGGTTGAAATATTGATTATTACATTTTATGTTATTTGTTGAAGATTTATCTGTTTGGTTTAAAATAAATTATTTTGGTGAAAATCATTTTTTAAAATTAAAAAGTGAATTAATGAAAATTAAACGTGTCCAATTTTTCTTAAAAACTCGCCTCGGATTTTATTTTTTTTTAAATTTTTTTGTTGAAAATTAATTTTGATGTTCAGAAAATGATATTTTTGGTCAAAAAATAATTTTTTGCTCGACAATTTAACTAAATTAAAAAAATTAGTTTTTCATTTCTCGAAAAATGACCTTTTTAGTTGAAACTTCAACTATATTTGAAAATTGACCTATTTTTTTGAAAATTATTCTTCTTGTTTTCAAATTCAATTATTTTAGTTAAAAATTCAATTATTTTTTTGAAAATGTGACTTTTTTTATTAAAAATATTTATTTTTTAGTTGAAAAACTTAACTTCCTGTTAGAAAATCAATCTTTTTGTTTCAAAATTTACCTGCTTAGTTAAAAATTCATTATTTTTTGTTGAAAATTCAAGTCTCTCGTTTTTTAAAATTGAATTCTTTGTTTGAAAATGTAACTTCTTTTGTTAAAAATAATTTTTTTTGGGTAAAAGTTAATTTTTGAGTTGAAAACTTGACTTTCTGGTAGAAAATTAATCCTTTCGTTTGGAAGTTTATTATTTTTGGTTGAAAATTCAAGTTTCTCATTTTTGTTTAAAAATTAAAATCTTTGTTTAAAAATGTAACTTCTTTTGTGAAAAAAATAATTTTTTTTGTTAAAAGTTAATTTTTTAGTTGAAAATATTACTTTCTGGTAGAAAATTAATCTTTTTGTTTTAAAATTTACTTGTTTAGTTAAAAATTGTTAAAAATTTTTTTTTGGTTGGAAGTTAGTTTTTTAGTTAATATCTTGGTTTTCTGGTGGAAAATTTATCTTTTTGTTTGAAAATTCATCTGTTTAGTTGAAAATCATTTATTTTTGGTTGAAAATTCAAGTCTCTCATTTTTGTTTAAAAATGGAATTCTTTGATTGAAAATTTAACTTCTTTTGTTAAAAATAATTTTTTTTTGTTAAAAGTTAATTTTTTAGTTGAAAACTTGACTTTCTGGTAAAAAAATAATCTTTTTTTTTTAATTTACATTTTCAGTTAAAAATGGTTAAAAATATTTATTTTGGTTAAAAGGTAATTTTTTAGTTAAAATCTTGACTTTCTGGTAAAAAATTATTCTTTTTGTTTAAAAATTCACCTGTTTAGTTGATAATTAATTATTTCTGGTTGAAAATTCAAGTCTCTCGGTCTCGTTTTTTTTCTATTTGAAAATGCATTTCTTTTGATTGAAATTCAACTATTTTGCTGAAATTTTTTTGTTTTAAAATAATTTTTCAAGCTTAAAAATTAAATATTTATGGTAGAATTAAACTTCTTTGTTCAAATTCAACTCTTTTTATTTAGCATTAAACTATTTTTTAGTTGCAACATCACCTATTCAATTTTTCGTTAAAAATTCAACTTTTTTGGTTCAAGGTCGTACTATTTTGTGAAAAAGTATTTTTTTTTAGTCACAGATTTATTAATTTAATTTCATCTCTATGGCTAAAATTGCAACTATTATATTGAAAAATTGGCTCTTTTGGTAGAACATTAATTTTTTTAACAGAAAATTTAACCATTCTATTTTAAGTTGAAATTTTTTTTTTGTTTTAGTTGAAAATTCTTTCTTTTTTTTGCAAATTTAATATATTTTTGGAAATTTAATTTTGCTATTTTTAAATTTCACGTACTTTGATTTTGTTTTTAGTAGGCAATAATGTTCTGTTTTTAAAATTCAGAACTACACAAGGAAAAATGACCAGAAATTCAAATATTAAATTTTATCCCTTCAAACTGAATGACTTACACTTTTAATTTATTTTAAAAATAAATTATAGACTTTTGTTTAATAATTTATATAAAAAAGCTATTTTTTATTTATTAACTTTACATTTTCTCACAACTCGGGCCTAAGCAGCTCGCAGAATTTCCTTACCGTCATCGAGAAGCTTCTAACCTGTATTGGTTTATGTCCGTGCTAAATTTTCTAGAAAAGTGGTTCGTGTCCGGGCTAAGTGTCTAGAACATTCTTGATTACGTTATAATAAATTCCTACTTTATCGACATTAATACAAAAGTGTTACTAGACCCACTCTACTTTAACGCCATCGAGAGCATTCCACAGCTGACGTCATCCTGAATGTTCTAGAATCTTAGCATGGACATGAACCACTTTTATAGAAAATTTAGCATGGACATGAGCCACTACAGATTAAAAGCTTTTTTATGTTAGTAAGGTAACTGATACTGGACCTACTCTACTTTAACGTCATCGAGAACATTCCACAGCTGACGTCATCAAGAATGTTCTAGAATCTTAGCACGGGCATGAACCACTTTTATAGAAAATTTAGCATGGACATGAACCACTACAGATTAAAAGCTTTTTATGTCATTAAGGTAAGAATTTTATATGTAACAACCCCCTCTCTTCATCCACTAGTCCACAAACTAAATATTGATTTCAAATTGAGGCAGTAAAACAGCTTCAGTTAAGCAATACTCGAGAAAGCAAGAGAGTAGGTGGCAATTATATGCATGTGCGCAACTGAATAACCTTAATGCACAAACTGAACATCGGCATAGAATATGAATTTACTATAATGGCTCCTGTTGGATAGAGATGTTGAACTTTTCCTTTATCTGCAGCAGTTGGATCCTGTTTCCTTTGTCCCAGGATAACGATGAATTTGAGCCGTTCGTTCAAGCAGCATTTAACGTGCTTGTGGTTTTCTTTGAAGAGAGCTACTCTCCAAAGAACAACATAAAGTGCTTCTTAAAGACAGTTCTTACTCTTTTCCTCTTGATAAAGAGCAAACAACGGTTATGGCAGTGACAAAATGTCAAAGCAATAGCCTAATACCTTAGAAATAGGCTAGGCCGAAAAATAAATTTTGTTAATTTTGGAAATCAACGGGGCCTGATAGATTATGTATGCTACAAGTAGTTTATCCTGAAAATTTAAGTCCACTACAAAAATAAGCAGCTTACACAATCCTTTTGAAATTTGTAACAGCGAAGAACGCAAAAGTTGTTTCTCTAGCTGATTTGGATTCTTGGTTTTATTTTTAGGAATTCTATACATTTCATCTATACGATTCTATACATTCTATATATTGACTATTGGATGTTAAATAGGATTTTAAATTTGATTAGTAATATTGATCTTAAAATTTCTAAAGGTTTTATGACAACGAAAAGATTTCCTGGAAAGAACCTTGATATAATTTGCACGAATGCTGATAAATGCAATGTTACTGTTTGTATGAAAAATCAGTTTATGTTAGGGATATAGCAGATTTACTTTCCAATTATGATAATTTTTATTTATTGAATGAAAGTCCGTTGAAACAGTTAAAAACTGTTTTAAGAAGCAGTTTCAAGAATCAGTTTCAAGAAAGATTCACAAAGATGGCTATCCTTTGAGAATAGTTATTTTAACTATTAATACTCCAACTCAATTTTTAAAACGAAACTTTAATTTTATTCTCAAAGGTCTTGGATTTCAAGAAGTTTGATTTTTCTTTGTCCTTTTGCTTCAACTCATACTTGAAATAGATAAAATATAATAAAATCAGTTTTTTGGACATAGAAGTAACAAAAGATCAGGATGGTAATATTGTTCCCAATTGTTATAGGAAAAGAACATATTCAGGGAGAATTAAAAAAAATTTTCTTCTCATCCTTAAAAACTAAACCAACTAAAACTCTATCTTAATGTTTCTTGATTTGATCAAATTCATATACTTATTACAATTACTATTTTAATTGAAACAATTTTCATGTTCTTGAGGCAAGAAAATGAATGGATTCAGCGAAGAAATAATTTCTGTTAGCATGATGCTTGAATCCTTTACTTTAAATGATTATTAATTTGAATCAAATTTCAGATGTTCTTCGATGATGCCAATGTTATCAAGATAGAATGACACTAGTTTCCTCAATATAAGAACTTTAGCCTTGATACAATACACATTGCCGAAACAATTAAATTTTCTCTTTTGACGTCTGGGAGAACTTACTTTCAAAAGATAAGAAAGGACCTTATAAAAAGTGATTTCTTCCAGACTAGTAATTGATTCATTAATTTAAAATGTATCGATAACGTTTCGAACCCAAATTGATTTTCCTCATCAGATTTTATATAAAATTTTTGTCTTTTGTGTAAACAAGTTTGATCAATAAAATAAAATGTAAAGAATTAAGATCACATGTTGTTGTTAGAAGATTATTTTATTATTCTATTAGTTAGTATCCTACACAAATAATAACTTAAGCAATAGATTGAACAGAAAGTTGAAATTGTAAGACAAGAACCTTTTAAATATTACTCATTTTAAATAATCATATAATTAATGTCGATTTAGAAAGTTACAAAGATACTTGGTTTGTGAATTTTGAGACCAGGTCAGAAGTTCAGTACCAACATGTTTCGAGACCAATTTAGACCTCATCAGGGAATAATTTGTAGGATAAACTAAGTTCATTTTTTCATTAAAAAATTAACAGTAAATTATCCATATCCAATTAATGACTCTATCCCATGCTTTGTTGTATCTCAAGAGATCTCTTTTGAAATTAATGGGTTTATCTTCTTCTCTCTTTATAAATAACATCTCCATAAATTTCCTCTTTTTTTGATTTCCCTCATGATAAAGGATCTTTATATCGTTCCAATTGAAGTCATGGTCATGTGTAATTTCATGTTTTGAGAGAACAGAGTGACATGTCGGACTTCTATTAAAATTCTTTTCATGTTTATCTTTCCTAAGTCTAAGTGTCCTTCGTGTTTGTCCTATATACACAGCATTACAGTTTTTGCAATTCATCTTATATATTACTTCCCTCTTATCGAGCGTGTCATATTTATCTTTTACTAAATGAACAATCGTATTACTCTTAAAAGGAATTATATATATATATATATATATATATGGTATGTAAACCTAATCTGCCTAACATTGATTTCAGAATTTTCGAGATTTTACCAAAAAATGGAATAATAATAGTGTTCAAAGTATTATATTCTTTATTATTTCTTTTAATTTGTTTGTTATTAATGTTTGTAATATAATTTATCCTGTTATGCACATGCTTTTTAATAAACTCAATAGGATAATGGTTAAGAAACAATATTTGTTTATATATTAAGTTTTTAACAGCTTCTATCTTATTTTGCACAGAATGTTTGGAAAGAAAACTAAGTGTTCTTCCTGAACAAATAGTTTTCCTATGCCAATCTGTGATTATCTGTCTTTCATCTTTTTTAATTAAGGTCATATCAAAAAAATGTAATTTTCCTTTAGTTTCAATTTCAACTGTGAATTCTATTAAAAGTATTAAGAGAGTCTCTACTTTATTCTTATGAACACTAAGTGCTGAGTCATTAACATATCTGGCATAAAAATCAATATTAAAATCAATTTTATCAAAAACTTCATTTTCTAAACCTTCCATAATGATTTCAGCTAAAATTGGAGACAAAACAGACCCTATGGGAGTTCCAAACTTTTGTTTATAGACATTATTATTAAATTTGAAATAGACAGAATAAAAAACATGTTTAATAGCATCTAGAAATTGCTTTTTGGGAATTTTCGTGTTAATTTTTTATCAATTCACAACGTTTAATTATAGCCTTTTCAACTCTTTCATATGGTACATTTGGGAACATTGCTATTACATCAAAGGATACAAAGATATGATCGACAGGTATTATTACATTTTTAATTAGTTTTAAAAAAGCATAACTATTGTTTATCGAGTTTTTAGAACTTTTTATAGATTTTTTAATAATATTGGTTAATAACTCTTCTAATTTTCTAGTTCGAGAGCCTATCGTAATGGATAATCAGTTTTATGTGTTTTAACAATACCATAAGCTAATGAAATATGAGTACTCGTTGTATCAATATCACAACGCGTAATATTATTCCCTAAAAATTTTTTAGTTCACATACTATTTAGGATTTTAAATGTCCCTTTTGGAAGCATTTTAGTGGGATTATTTGGAATTATTTGAAAGCTATCTTCATCATTAAAAATTTGTAACATTTTTTGAATATACATACCTTTATGAATAGCTATCGTAATAGAACCTTTATCTGATTTCGTGATCATTAATTCAGGATGATTTTTAAGAAAAATTTTTGTTTTACTTAAAGCTTTATTCAATTCTTTTTCTAGTATCGTATTTGGAATATAATTATTTAAGAAATCTTTAGATAAACCCATAAAAATTGATCTAAATTCATCTACTTTATTGTCAGGAATTTTACTAATATTAGATTCAATATCTTTAATGATTTCAAGTAATTGACTGTAATTTTTTTTACCAAATTTGTTACTAAAACCATCACCTAATCTCAAAATATCAATAACTCTATGTGAAATAGTCACATTAGAAATATTAAAAAACCAGGGATCAGGTTGATCATGGAAAAGAACAAAGTGAATATTAAGAAACAACTTTTGAACTTCTCCTTGTTCTTTAAGAATGCTTCAAAATTTTTTATTATGTTTTTTATTATCATTAATGGCTTTTTGATTAAGTTTGATTTCTTTTTCAAAACATTCTTTGATAATAAAAGCAGGTACTTGTAGGATTAATTTTCGTATGATTTCTTTTATATTAATATTTAGAAAATTGGATTTGTGAATAGCAATCTTTAAGAGTCAAATTTAAAAGAGATTTTTTAATTTTTTCTGTATTTAAACCTAATTTTACTTTATTTCTTTTGTTTTCGAATTCAAAACAGATTCTTTTGTTGATGTCAAATATCTTTTTAGGAAACACTCTATGAATTTTACATTTTATCAATCATTCTTTTTGTATTATCGTAGACCTATTCTTTTTCAAAAATAACTTATTTTCTATATAAATTAAAAATTTTGTTAGCAACTTTCTTGGTTTGCAAAGTCATCAGTAAAAAATTTCCTTTATTTGGAGGTTCGAACTTAAACTACGTAATCAAAGTTTTGTATAATTCTGCATCAAAACACGGAAAAATGTAAATCTATTCGAGTTATTCATATTAAAGTACTGAAATTTGAAATTTTCATAATATTCTTTCATAATCTTCAGTAGAGGTTTTAGTATTTTGATTAGGAAATGTTAAGAATCTTTATTTGAATAAATAATCGTACTAAAAACCAGTGGATACCGAACAGTGGGGAAAAGTATTTTGGAAATCTATTCACACATCTGGTTTCTGTAGGTTCTCAATTTCGATTCGCGTTTTTTGTCTTGGTTCTCTTTTTTCACTATCCCCTACCTAAGTAAATTTGCGGATCAGACGGTAATGATTTATACTGTGACTATTTCCTTTAGACCAGGTATGCATGTGGATCATTTTATGCCTAAACTAAGTATTTGTGATAAACATACCCCTTTATAAGCATAAGCCAACTAATTTATCTTTGTTATAGTTTGTTCTTGGATGTCCAAAATTACCTAGTAGTCTTTTTTTATCCTGATTTTGAATGCCCATCCATCCGTTCATATATCACGGTGGGGCTGAATAATTTTATATGAAAAGTTCGAGAACCCCAAAGTTACGAGTAGGATGTTGTTTCAAATGGTGTCTATAATCAATTTTTCATGAACTTAAAATGATCCCCTGAGCCGTTGTTTTTATTCGTGAAAAAATCATTAGAATTGATATGTATAACAACTTAAACACTAAATAAGGTGGTACAACCATATGATGCGAGCTTAAAAAAGTATTTAAACAAGTTAAGGCACTTGAAAATTATTACTAAAATGGTAATGTTAATACTTATTCTTCTTTACTACTGATCGATAATGCAATTCTTTACTTTATCGATTTTTAATAATAATCTTTAAACAGTTAAATAATGAACAAAATGATCTTCCAACGCACTATAGGTTATGGCTACGCATAACTAGATACATTCTTCTGTTTGATAATACAAAACAGAAATAATCTTTTAAACTATTACAATATCGTTCTGTAGTCTAATATTTTCGAGTTATATATATTGTTATTTATAATATTGTCGTTTGTATCGTATCATCGAAGTTTGAGCATCAAAATTAAATTATGTCTTGTACTTTTAGTTAGTGGATATAAAAAAAGGAAACCAGTATCTCAAATCAAAGTGCGTGCGATGTCGCACAGTGATTTTCGTTTAAAATTGTGCTTGTTATTTAAGTAGAAAAAAGTTCTATTTGAAGTAAAAGATACACTTGAAAAATTAATTAATAAGCATGTCACTTCTGACAGCAACGATGAACGATTGCCGAAAGCACTATATGCGAATTGCAACAAAAAAAAGATTTATGCAAAATAAATATAATAAAGAGAAAGCAGGTGATGTTAGATCTGGTGAGTATGGGGGACTATTCGAATAAATCTCCTAGTCCAACCCATCTCTCATTGAAATTTAAGTAAAAAACTCACGTGCGATGAGTGCAAAATGTGGCGGAGCATCATCTTCTTAAAGTTACATTCTTTGTCTTGTTGCTAACTCAACGTTCTCCTATAGTCCAGGTAAATGGTCCCTTAACAACTCTAAGTAAGTGTGTCTATCAACGTTTTTGTCAAAAAAGAAGGGTCCAATTAAATAGCCATTTACTATTCCCCACTACACCATAACACTCCATCGATTTTGATGATCCATCGGTCTGTACCAGTGAGGACTTTCGTCGGAGCAATGATGACAGTTATGTCTATCGAGCTTTTCGTCGCTGTAGAATTTACTTTTATCTGAGAAAAGTAAATATCAAAAGAAACTATGATTACTCTGTACCATTTGCAAAGCCCATTGACAAAAATTAATCCACGCTAAAATATGATGGAGCCTTAAGGCTTGCGTTAGAGTGATGTGGTAAGAATGATAATTTAAAGATTTTAAAATTCTTGATACTGTACTTTGTGGTATACCTATCTCTCGTCCAATTTGTCGAGTCCTGATTTGTGGATCAACATGAGAAGCTGCTAGAACAGTTACAGCTAGTGCATCATTTTTGCTGTACTCATGATGTCGGCCTTCACGAACAAGAATCCCATTGCGAGCTCTTTCAGTCAAACTACTTATTGTTAAATTAGTAGGATGTCTTCTATCTGGAAACCGGTCGGCGTAAAGTCTTGATGCAGCGGCGTAGTTCACCTGACATTCCCCTAAAATCAGTATCATATCAAGAAGTGACATTGTCAAGATTGTAACTTTTGTAACTACAATGTCACATTCTTTACATCTTATCCGAAATGATTGTTAATGTCTGGGTGTGTTGGGAGAGGGGATGGGGTGTTGCGATAACAATCTATAGTCTGAAGTCCAAAAAAAAATTCATCCGGGCACGGAGTTCAATCTAAGAAAAATCGTCTTAACCTTCAGGCGGCCTTGAAAATTGATATGAAAATCATGATGGTCAAAGTGAAGTACATCTTAAAATTTCATCGACTTTCGGGAAGCAACCTGAACGTTTGTTTACCCCGAAAAACCAAAACAATTAAAAAAAGGGCATCTGGTCGTTTTCCAGACATTTGACCTTAGTTTTTTTACCTTTGTAAGGTGACGAAAACCATTTTTCCACAGGTTATTTTTGACGTGAAATTTCCTGCTCTTTTCAAATCCACAGTCAAAAATAGGGAAGCTATTTCGATATGTCACAAAAAGTCACAAATTTCTAATATTTGCTTCAATTATTATTTTTTGTAAACAATTACTGTTTGCGGTCACAAGTTTTATCTCATCTGTAAAAAGTAAAAAGTCATGATTTTTCGGGATAAATCATACAGTTGATGCATTTCAATAATAATATCTGTAACTTAACATTTTTGGAAATTAATTTTTAGAAAATTTTTTTTGTTTAGCAAACTTTTCCCGAGTTTTTCTCAAGTTAATGGCACAATTAAAAAATCATAAAAATGGTTTTTTCACGATATTTTTTAATTGTTTAAACAATTTTTAGTCATTGCAACAATAATCTTCATGTAAATCGTAAAATATATTAATTTAAGTTAGAAATATTATTCTTGAAATTAATCATCATCATTTGCATAAAACTGATATTTTGCATTTTTTTACCATTTCCGAGCACAATACAAGAGGGTTGGGGGCATCAACATTAAAAATGATTGGGTGTGAAAAATTCCTTGAACATTCCATAAGAGGCGGCCATCCTTCAATTTCCAAAAAGTTAATAAAATGTACTTTTTTCATTTCCCCGAAAACCGATTTTTTTTAATGTTGAACAATTTGAACAAAATATGAAATTTATTTTTCCCAAAAACAAACAAATTTGGAAAGGGGAGGGGAAGGATCGGCTGCCAAAAATCGAAAGTTAATTTTCTACAGGTATGAATGTGGAAACCTTATTCTTGCACTGATTCACGATCTTTTTTTACAAATCTTAGCCCAATTTATAATTGGGAACCAATTGGGCCCCAACAAAAAATGAAATTAATTAATAGATTAATTTACAGTGGATGCATTCCCACCCGAATCCTGAAACTTTTCTAATTATTCAGAATTTTTACTTATCAAAACATATATTGATAATGCCGACCAGTGTTTGATTTCTTGATTGGGCTTTCATTGGGTACATCCAGAGAATGCCCATAGAGGGAGTTCTAAATTAATTAACAGAATATTTTAATTATATACGTAAGTGCATGCAATCCCATTAAAATTCTGGAACTTTTCCAATTATTTCGAATTTTTAATTATTAAAACTTATATTGATAGAGCCGAATGAGTGTTTGATTTCTTGATTGGGCTTTAATTGGGCTTACCCATAGAATGCCCATAGTGGTCGTTCTAAATTAATTAACAGATTATTTTAATTATAAGATTGAGTTGACGCAATCCCACCCAACTTCTGAAACATATTATATTTTTCATGTGCTTGAAATAGTAAAACTGTTTCCCAATTAAATATAAATTCTAAATTAAAATCGAAATTTTCTAGAAAAATATTTTTAAAAACAAAGAGATCAGCAGAGTATAATAACATTTTCAAGTAAAACTACAATAAATACAAAATTTTTGTAAACTTAGCATTTTGTAATTTTGAAAACCCCGCCTATATTATATAACGTGTGCGGCTGCGCGAGTCGCTACGCCACAGTCAGGGTCTGTCGTCTGCACTAAAGCAGTCGCGAACGCCATTTTTTCTTGTACTCGAATCCGTTCAATCTTCTGTAAAATTAGCCTATTTTTACAAAGTTCTTTCATTTTTGTTTTAGTAGAAATAAGCAAAATAAGGGATCGCATTATGCTGTTTCTCATACTTAGTTGAGAATTTGTACTAACTCAAATATATTGCAGAAAGCACCACTTCAAATGCTTTTAGGACTGAGCTGACTTTATAAAAGAGACTGGGATGGAGGTCTAAAGGAATAAGAGGATGCTAAGAGTTTCTAAATCATAAAGAAGCATCAAATTAAAACAAAAATACTTACAAATATTTATTATTTATTACTTTTAACTTTATAAATTCAATAATTCTACCATTTCTTTTATTAATTGAGCATAAAGTGGGCTGCCCAACCAAGGCCCAGACTTCAATCTGGGCATTTTTTGGGTTGAATATTACAAATCAGACAGTAGCCCAGTTGGGCAGTTATTGGGCTGCCCAATTGGGGCCCAACTTCCATATGAGGTATATTGTCTAGACAAAGTATATAATAATTATTCGATTATATATTTTGCCTTAAGTGGTCAGGCATTATATATAATGCCTAGGGATTATATGTAATGCCTAGTAATTATATTTAATGCCTGTATTATATACTTTGCCTGTAGCAAATACATCAGCTTGATTATTGGACTTTTAATACGATTTTGAATTTGATTTTAATTTAATTTAAATTTCTTAAATTTTAAATTTTGATTATTTGTGCCTACTTGAATTTGTAGTATATCATTGTCGACATATCCTGAATGGTAAATATGAGGAATTAATTTCAAGCTACTAAATAATTCCGCTATAACTAATATAAATTCCTTTTTATTTGTTTCAAATAACCTCAAGGTCCATGAACATAGTAGTAAAAATCTGATAAAGTAACATTTCTTTTTGGCTACATATAATCTTTCCAATGAGACTAACAAGCTAAAAGAAACCATATGTTTTACATAATTCAATCTAAATTTGAGAACAATGAAAGATTTAAGTTTGTTACTTTTCGGACTAATTTCTGCAATAAATTTGGGTACCATGGAATAGTAGGATTACATAACTGCTGTTGTTAATATTCAAAGATACAAAAATTTAGAATAATAATCATTTATTCAGCTCAATTTTAAAGCTCGAGATGGTTAAATGATGTTGTTTAAAATAATACCTAAAAAACTACAAATTACACCTGTGAGAAAATCCTCTAAACGATGTGAAAATTACTCTAATTATAACGGGTTTGAAAGGAAATTGCTTATTGGAGGGTAACTATATAGATCTTCGTATCGCTGTGGTTGAGGTGTGGTTTCATGAGAGTCTCAACAGTGCAACATTTTGCGGGAGCACTTCAGAAGATCAAAAGAGCTGTCAGCGAGAATTATACTCTACGTTCTACATGTTATCATAAAATAGATATCTCTTTAAATTTAGAAATCGAAATACGAAAACTTTTGCCACATCTTAAAGTGAATCTCAATCTTTATTACCTCTGATTGATTATTTAGAATTTGGTATAACGATTCGATTTTCAAAGTTGAATGAAGAGTTTTCGTTGAAAGTAAATTGGGTTTTACTTTCAGCAAAAGAGGCGAGAGAACGTGCCGGGAATTTTGAAATCGAGTAAATGAATTACTCCCGGATAATAACGTTTCCGAATGTTGCACGCCTGAGATCCGGTACCGGTTGGTGGAGAGGATGTAAGAGAGGAAGACAAGGTCCAGGACGTCCAGAGGAATATTCGGTCCTACAGAGACTGCTCTAAGATTTATAGTAAACGAAGGAACGGCGCTTCGTGTACACACATACATCCATAAATCCATCCATATATACATATATAAAATATAGTAATACACCCACACATATTGGGTTTCTCGTGAAGCTGTAGGCAGCACCGGAACTAAAAAGGAAAGGATACGCGTACGCGACCAACCTCCGGCTGCATACCAATGAGTTTCTGAGTCCGAGGTTGACGCATCGGTTGGGATTCAACTCAGAACTTTGAGGACGAAATTGTTTCCTGAAGTTCGTCGAACTTTTGACCTTTATCATCATTTTCAGAAGAAAAATGTTACATAATGAAATATTTGACGTCCGGGTAAACCAACAGTAAAAAAATATACTAGTTCTAGACGGAGAGAAAAAAAAATACTAACACTTAATATCTAGATATTATCAGACACCATCTCTAATTTTTTTGTTATGATATGAGATATTACTGGCTAGTAACACAAGATTTTAACGTTATCATAATCTAAGATTTTAAATGTAAGTATTTGAGATTTGAATCGTAAGTATCTGAATTTGCAACATTGGGACAGAGCGTCGCACGTATACCATCTTCTTGTTCTAAGACATCCGAAATTTTTGTTTTCAAAGTGTGTGAAGCGTGAGTTTGAAGAAATTGTTTTTCAGTAAGTATAGATTTTCTTCTTACATTTCTTCAAAATTTAAATCTGATAAAACCTAACCTCTACATAAAAAAAGGCTTTCATCTTCCAAAACATTTTCCTAAAACATAATAATTTTCTTTTACTGGTTAATCAAATATTGATGTGAGCACATTGCTGAAAGGTTGGAAAGTCGAGGACTCCATAGTAAAGAGGTTCGAAGGTGCGTGTCACCGAATTGCTATAGGCAAAACCTACAAAATAATTAAATTTCATTTTTTAAATTTTATTTCTAGAAAAAGAAATCTATCTAGCATCGTTTTATTTATTAGAATATGCGGATATTTCCCTTTTAATACCACAGTTAGAGCCAAAACTAAAATTTACGAAGAGATTGCGTCAGTTTTGAAAAACGGTATGACAATTTTGCTGAAAAAAACTTAAATTGAATTTTCAGTTTTTAGAACGTTTTTATTATATTGTTTTTGTTTTATTTTGTTATTAAGTAATTTTATAAACATATTTCTAGTCATAGAAGTTGATATACTTAAAGTTAAAAAGAGGAAGACGGTGCAGACGAATGTGAATGTAAGTAGACTTTTTTTCTCTAAGAATCCTTAATTTTTGTGGGCTGGGATTGTGAGGTTATGATTTTTTTTATTTGCCTAAAAAAATCTTTTTAGAATAGAGTTTTAAAAACTCAAACATCCGTATATAAAAAAACTGACTTTCTGGCCAAAAAAAGATGAATTTTCAGTGCAAAAGGATAAATTTTTTATTCATAACAATTACATTTCTGACGAAAAAGATACATTTTAACAAAAAATTCATTTTTCAATCAGAATTATGACTTTTTGACCAAAGAATTCTAATTTCTCAGTCGAAAAGGATAAATTTTCTATTAAAAAATTTCAATTTCTGACGAAAAAAATAAATTTTATCCAAAGGTTAATTTTTAAATCAGAAATATGACTTTTTAACCAAATAATCTTAATTTTTCAATTTAGAATTTTCGATTCAAAGCAGTTTCATTCCCGACAAAAAGATGAATTTTAACAAAAAATGCATTTTTAAATAAGAAATATAACGGTTCAGGTATTGCATTTTCGAAAATTCGTTTCTTCCCCTAAAAATTATTACTATTAGTCTAGTGGAATATTTATTAACATTGGTTAATTAATTTTGAATTGTTTAAAGAAATGGAATTTGTTAAAATAATTTTTGTCTGAACTTCGTTTCTTTTCCTTTTCAAATTATTACTATTGGTCTGGTGGAATATTTAACAACCCTTTTTAAAAATTAGGAATGAATTGTTGAAATAATTCAGAAAAATTTACAAATTTCGTGGACAAATTATTGTTTAAAAAAATTATAGGTTATTGAAAATAAATAATAATTTATTGTTTGTACAATTAGATAATATTTTTAAATAAAATTATCTCATTAACGATAACAAAATGCTACTTCGAGAAATTTTTACAAAAAGAAACTGATGAAACAAATGGAATTTGTTTACATAATTAAAAATTAATGACCTCATGTTAATAAATATTCCGCTGGACCAATTGTAAGAATTCACCCACATTTTTTTAAACTCAAAGAAATTATTTCAAAAATTCAAAAAAGTGGCTTTACCCCATGCATTTCACATGGAGATTTTTTTTATTATTTTAACAAATGGAATTTTTTAAAAAAATTTTTCTCGAAAATTCGTTTTTTTCTTTAAAATTTATTACTATTGGTCTAGTGGAATCTTTATTAACATTCTTTCAATAATTTTCAATTGTTTAAACAAAAGAAATTAGTTTAAATAACTTTTTTATTTAAAATTATCAATATTCCTTTAGTGGAATATTTATCAACATTGCTTGATGAACATGATTTGAAACAAAAATTTAATTATTATTATTGGTCTAGTGGAATATTTAACAACATTGGTTAATTAATTTTTTTGATATTTAAACAAATTCCATATGTGTAAAAAATTTTGTTCTTTTCAATTCGTTTAATTGGTAGGTTATTTTCAAATATTTTTATATGGTTGAAAAAATAAATTACTATTTATTTTCAACTAATATTACTAGTCAAATAATAATTATCAATATTCCACTAGACCCACAGTAATAATTTTTATTAAAAAAAATTGAAACGACATTATTGAAACAAATTTCATTTGTTTTAACAACTAAACATTAATGAATCAATGTTATAAAAAGCATCACTACTGTAAAATTTTATTTTATCTCTTTATGACGATGATAATTTTTTATTGCAGTAAAATTAATCAAATGTGTACTCTTTTTTTACTTTTATACAATTATGCTTATGTTTTCTTTTAATTCAGGACTTCATGAAAATTTAAAGGAAATCAAATGGTTACGAATAGAAGTACGAGAAATAGCTGAAAATCAAAAGGCGATAAAAATTATGATTGAAATTGATAGCAGTTGTAGCTACACTGAAATCAACATCAAATTTCCGTCGAACAATCTTAACGATTTTAAAAAACTTAATGAAAAGCTACCAATAAATAATGAATGGTGTCATCGTTTGGTATGTTTCTTATTATAAGAATTTCTTCCAATTTTCTATATCTGTATTTTTTACATTTAATTGCACATTTAATTCCTTTTT